>CP125978.1:435900671-436188784 GCA_030063025.1 Avena longiglumis
CAGTTACATATTGCTTCATAATACAATCTAGCGAGGTTAGTCTTTACCCTCACGGAAGCGAACTGGGTAAAACCACATGTCTTTGCCCTCATCTCGCCTGCGCCAGATGGCTGGCAGCCTTGCCCCTCGTTCTACTATTCGGCTGATATAAAGATTGCGGCATCTGCGTGACCATTCCCACAGCCAGAATATCAACACAGCTGGTACAGACTAGCGATAGTTGAGGATTTAATCACAAAGTGATATCGGATTATAGGAACGGTAAAGTTCTTGTCACATCACTTGATCTAGATTAGACTAGGTATCTGCCGAAATACCAACGACATCGAATCTCTAAAAGTAAAATATCGGCGTGGCCAGAAGGAAATACATATATGGGATTAATTGAATCCTGGCATCATGGTTCATCCGATATGATCATCGATGAATATGTGGGATTCAATATTGGGTTTGCACCCATTGCTGTGATTATTGATAGAAGATCATGTACGCATATTCTCGAACCTCGTAGGGTCACCACATAACGCAAGGCCTTTGTCAGCTAGGATAGAATGGATAATTGGTTCAGTGAGTTTTGTTCGAGGTCTCTTGATGAGATCCGCACATCACGAGAGGTTAAAAGTAATGAATTAGGAGAATAAGATTCATATAAAAGGAAAGCAGTTTGGAGTTTGGGAATACGATTTTGGAGTTTATCGGTATTATACTTACGGAAGGTTCTAGAAAGGTTCGGGAGTAGGTACCAACATGGGCCCCACTTGTCGAGGCTGCGTGGACTGAGGGGAAGTGTCTTGGCAGCTTTGGGGACCAGGGGGCACAAGGCACAAGGCCCAGTCTGGCCAGCCCTAGGGTAAAACCCTAGGGGAGCCTTCTAGAAGGAAGGGGAAACTTGCCCCCACTCCACCTTGGGCCGCCGCCCTAGAGGCAGGAGGAGGGTCAGAGGCAGACAGCCCCCTATAAGGAGTGCAGGCGCGCCTCCCCTCCTCCACTCACTCGACCCTAGCCACTTGACCACTTGCCCTTCTCTCTCTCTCTCTCTCTCTCTCTCTCTCTCTCTCTCTCTCTCTCTCTCATTGCAGCGTGGGCGAAGCCACCGCCACATAAATTCTCCACCATAAGCACCACTTGTGCCGTCTTCTTGCAGATCCAATCTATCTCTTCACCATGCTTGCTGGACCAAGGAAGGAGGAGGCGTACCGTGACTTAATCCGTCGTGTGCATCTCTGGGAGCAGCCACTTTGCGGTAGTAAGTTGGATGGGATCACGTAGAAAGGAGATGGCCAGTGTACGACTACTTGACCCACGCAGCTACTGTTGAGCGTTTCCGCCACGCTGCGATTTCTTAAAGGGTGTGAAGATCCCATCTATCTCTCTCGTTGATTTCATCTCCTAGATTAGATCTTGGCTTTCTTGTTCGCATCCGTAGAAATTTTTTTATTTACTATGCTGCAAAACCCTTCATTATTCCTATGGCATCCTGAGGCATTTCATCATCTACATCACAAACATCAACACCCCCCTTGGGTACCATCATATTCTTCGAAAACCACACTACAAGATTATATGATAGTTCCGGCGAGCTTATCATAGATTCTATAAGTGTGAGATTCGAGACCATAATAACAAAAATACCTCTAGTGCTTTGGAATCAAATTTGGACAAGCGAACACCTTTATGCGAGTAGAAACATTTACAACCAAACACACGGAAGTAAGACACGTTGGGCTTTGTTACGTGAAGTAAAATCTTTCATATGGAGTCTTGATCCCGATTCTTTGCGGAGGTAGAGCCGGGTTGATGCATGGCCTTGAAGTGGTGAAGATTGCTTCGGCCCAAAATTATATGGAGATTTAAAATGCATAACATGGTCCTTCCTATATCAATAAGAATGCGGTTCTTCCTCTACGGCTACACCATTTTGTTGAGGGGTATGCTCTGGTGGAATATTGGTGTTTATCCCTCATCACTAAGAAATCCATTCAAGGTGTAGTTCTTGAACTCGATCGTTGTCACTTCTAATTATCAACACATGGACATTGTATTGACGTTGAACCAAGTGGATAAAGTTCTCTTGGGTCTCACTTTTCAACTTGAAGAAATATACCCATGTGTATCTTGAATAGTCATCAAAATCACCAAACAATATTTCTTCCACCAAGACTTGCATGAGATGGGTACCAAAGAGATCCACATGAAGGGCTCCAAGATCCTCTTGGACTTGATGTAGTTGTTTGGCTTGTGGGGAGAATCGTGCATCTTTGCTTCAACACATGCCCTACAAACACGATCTTTGGCAAAACAAACATTTTCTTTTAGTCCAACAATATGTCCATCCTTGTGGACACTTTGCAAAGTTCTCATGTTGACATGGGCTGGGCAGTGATGTCATAACCAACCCACATCGACCTTTCAAAATAGGCAAATCGCACTTGTAGTAGTTTCCCCCCGAAAATTCCACCACATACAAGTCATTTTTGACGTACCCAACGAAAGAGACCTTTAGAGACTTGCTCTACACGAGGACCATAAATATTATTATCAATAAAGGCAAAGCCCATCTTTCCAAAACGCGGGCGTCCACGAGTGTAATGGTAAATGACCACAACCTTAGAAACCCATTACCTTAGACTTAGACTTGTCGGCATATGTCATGGATATTTGATCATCATTTGGTCTCAAATCCTTGACAATAGATGTGCTTCCGGTCATATGACTTGTGCATCCACTATCAAGAACCCACTTTGACCCTTCGGAAGCATAGGTCTACAAAATATCAAACTAGTTTTTATGTACCCATTTTTCAATGGTCCTCTTTTGTTAGCAACAAGGCTCTTGGGAACCCAAATATACCAAGCAATGTAACCATCAAATGGACCAACATATTGTGCATACACATCACCATAATAATCACGCATTAAAACATAGTGATGGTTAGCACTTCCAGCAAAGTCATCATGAGACATAGTTTTGCCACTTGTGGTCTTACTACCCACAATGGCCTTGTATTTTTCTTGTGTGGGCTTGGCCTTCTTCTTGTTGTTGTTCTTCTTCTTGGCTTTGGATACATAGCCAATGCCCCCTTTCTCACCATTTGGCCTCTGCTTGCTCAAGAGGTCATCAATGGACTTGTTTCCTTTTGGAAAGGTGGCCTTAGCTAGCTCCCCCTTCAACCTAGCATTTCACGAGACTTTGTGAGTAACAAGAGCTAACTCTCCAAGGCCTTGTGAGACTTGTCAAGCATCCTAAAGTCCTCGGCAAATTTTCATGAACAACACCAAACTCAATCTTGTCCTTTTTAGCCTTTTTATATTTAGAAATATCATGGTATCGTTCCTTGACGAGTCTATTAACAATTATGTCATTAGCTCCATCAAGCCCTTCAAGTTTTAGATTAAGGGACATCCTAGTGTCTTGTTCTTCTTCTAGAGCATTATTTAGAGCTTCTACCTCAATCATGTGTTCTCTCCCTAGTTTACATCTCTCATCAAGAAGCTCTTGTGTGTGAGAAAGTTTATCTAAGAGGTCCACAAAATGTCTCTTGTGTTCCCGTTGCAAGTTATCAAAAGCAATTATTTCCTGTCGTGGGAATAGTCACGAGAATCTGTAATCGGTAGTAGTAGAGCGAGGGCAAGGCGGCCAGCCATCTGAAGGTGAGATGAGGGCAAAGACACGAGGTTTACCTAGGTTCGGCCGGAGGTAAAGACCTACTCTGCTAGATTGTATTATAGAAGTGTTACAATGGGCGAGCTCGGCTAGGGCGTGTAGTCGCTTGGGTGTGAGGGAACGTATCTCTACTGCCCTATAGGGAGGTTTATATAGGCTCACCTCCTAGGGTTTACATATCTCAACGATTCGATTAAAGCTTACGGAGTCGTTTAACCTAATCATTGGGCCTATCTACTACTTTGGGCCTTCAGCTTCGATCGCTTGGTTCCCTCGGGCTTCAATCCATTCGCCATCCTGCAGGCCCACTCGCGGTTCTTGGGCGATCGGAAAAGTCCCTGGGTATACCCGAGTATCATATCCCATCAGTGATCCACGAGGCCGTCGTCGATTAAGCGTGGGTGGCTATTTGGAAGTCGGAGTATACTGACGGAGTAGGCATCGGTCGAATAGTCGGCGGGCTCCTGTATAAAGGAAACCAGTGACCAGTCGCAGCTTTGGCGGTCGAGTCGGTAAACTGTCATAGTGATTGGGTCGAGCAGAAACCTGGCGTAGTTGGACCGTCAGCGTGGTCAAACTAGCCGTTGGGGTAATCCGCGGTAACTTTTGGCGTAATCATCGGCGCGTAGCGGTTCTGATTTGGCGGGTAACATCCCTATATAAGGGAATGGCGGTGATCGGAGCCACCTTCTCACCACTTCTTCCGATTACGCATTTCCTTCCCTACGCCGCGATCCATTGGGCGAATTCAAATCCCCGACCCCAACAAACCTCTCGGCCATGGCCCTTTCCACCGAACTGGGGTAGATCCAAGTGCTACAGGCGCATGGCCTCTTTTCGAGGAGGCGGGATCTTCTTGAGCAATTTGGCGTATTCGCGGTAGGAGCGACCCCGAACCCGAGAGAGGGAATTCATCCGCTTCACAGTCATCTCGGCGGGGCTAGGGTTTCCTCGTCCTGTTCTTCGGTAACCTGCGCCTACGAGATCCAGCCTTGAGATCTGGGTCCCCTGACATCGAGCAGCTCGCCATCTTCGTGGCGTTGCGAATGCTACTTGGGCTACCGGCCCTACTTCCCTTGTGGCAAGATCACATTCCAGACGGATCGGCCGAAGCAATGACCCAATGCTAGCCATGACGGCTTTGACGTTCTAGCTCAAGTCCAAAGCTTCATTCTTGATCGATCTTGCCCAAGGCAGTGGCGTGGAATAAGCCATGGTTCTAGCCTGGCGACCCACGGAGGGCGAGGTGGCAATCCAGCGGTGTTCCGCCAATCGGTCCGAGCAGCCATCTCCAAGTGGCAAGATCTGCGATCAGCGGATGCTCGTCGGCGAGATTCTCCGGACCATCAGCGGTATGAAAAGAAGGGCCTCGAGATAAATCTGTATAACCTGGCTGGCTCGGGCGGTTAGTCGCTTCGCCAGCGACTACTACATGTACAGGTACGGTCGGGAAACTCGGCGAAGGCCTGCCTCGGCAGTGGGCTGGAGGACTATCTCCCGGCTGAATAAGATTACCGGTGATTGTACTGGATGCGCGGTGGGGTCGCCCATACACCGCAAAGCGTCCAGCTCAACGGTAACCACTTTACTTTGCTCGCGATCGCGGTTTATGCGATCGCGGTAATTCTGATTTAACTTTGTATTCGCAGCTATTCCAAGTGGTGGAAGGTGGCTCCCACCTTGGACGGCGAGAACTCGTCCGCCGGCGATAAGCGAGTCGCCGCCCGCTAAGGCGGCGAGGATGGCGGCAACGAGTCCGAGAGGAGGTCGCCCGGCGGTGCGAAAAGACCCGAGACAGCGACAGCGAGATCGAGGCAAGCAGAAGCCTCGAGCGTCATGACGACGACGACGAGCT
Source organism: Avena longiglumis (assembly GCA_030063025.1). Classification (NCBI taxonomy): domain Eukaryota; kingdom Viridiplantae; phylum Streptophyta; class Magnoliopsida; order Poales; family Poaceae; genus Avena; species Avena longiglumis. Next base: position 435,906,190 of record CP125978.1, read on the forward strand.
CCCAGAAACCACCTCGCGCCGTCAAGCCACTCCGTCGAAGAAGAAGAAGAAAGAAAGGGAGGCAAGGGCCCTCCCCCCGAAGAAGAAGAAGAAGAAGCCATCGAAGCCGGCCTCGCCACTTTCGGGCGCAAGCGGCTCACGATGCTCCCAACCCGGCCGGTGAGGCCGCGCCACCGATGGCAACCCTGGGCCAGCGGCGAGAAAGTCTTGGCTAATGCCTCCGCCATTCGCCCCTGTCTGCAGGGTGGGGATGTTCCGGCTGTGGCCGCCTCGCCAGAGGCACCGAAAGATATCCCGGAGGCTCGGCTCGGCCTCAACGTGAAGAAGCCGTCCGTGTCTTGGGAGCAGGCGTCCACGGAGATGGGGCTCGATCGCCGACTTGTACTGAACTAGAAAAACCGGCCTCAATGCGGGCTACGCTTTATTCGATCGCCAAGTGATCCTTTTCGCCCTTCCTTGTCGTGGCTAAGGTGGCCCGTCGTTAGCGGAGGATCCTTCCCAAGAGGAAGGCGAAGACGGGGTCGTCGCCTCGGCGGATGGCGGCAAGAAAACCAAGGGCGGCGATCTATCACTATTTACGGCGACACGGTCGCACCACCGGACGTGATGGAAACGGCGTCTCTGAAGGTGCTCCTTGCAGGCCGTGAGTCAACCTCCTGGGCGGTGACTCTATCGCCATGTTCCAACCCGTGACCAAGGCGGCCGGCGAGTGGGACTTAAGCCCTCAAGCCACGCTCCACAGGACCGCCGATGCTGAAGTCGACCAACGTCGTGGGCATCGCCGGCTCTCCTCGCGTCCGTGGACGCGGCATACAACTCCGGCATGCTTGGCGCGGCCATCCAGTACCTCATGTCCCCGAGGATCGGTCGGTGTTTTGCGGCGGCTGATTCTTATAATATCTTAACTTTATTTTGCATCCGGTCCCGAGTACGCACGCTAAATTTTAGCGGGTGGGCATAAAATTTCTTGATCGCGATCCCCGATGCGCTCGCTGAATTTCAGCGGTGGGCATAAGGAATTTTTGCTTTGATTAACCTTTTTGTTGACGTGCAGGGTGCGGCTTGAGTCGGTGACTGATTGGCCGCCAAGCGGAGAAAATTGGTGTCGTCGCGTGAAGCGAACAAAGGGCTTCAGGTTGTTGCCGTGAAGGCGAGAGGAAGCTCGCCGGCTTGTCCGCTGGTGAATTGGCGATGCGCATCGGCTTTGAGTGCGCTGAGCAGTGGATCGCCAACCTCGAGCCTGAATCGGGAGGCAAAAGAAGAAGCGAGCTCGGCTGACGGGCGAGCTAAGGCCGCCATTGCAGCCGCTGAGGAGGATCGCAAGGTGTCGGAAGTCCTTATTGCAGGGCTTCAGGACGACCTTACATCGCTTCAATGCTTCATCACGGAACTCGCCCGCCCGCTGCTTGGTGAGTACATCCTCCTTTTCCGGTGGTTGTGTCTTTTGTGGTGTCCGTCGTACTTATTATTGTATTATACTCGCAGGTCGCATCATCGATAGCGAGGAAGAAGCGAGCTCGCTCGACGCGAGGCAGTGCGTAAGCATGCTCGTCGATTCGGCAACGTTGTCGGCGACGTGCATCCGCGCCTATCTCCAAGAAATATCGCCCACGGAGGTGATTCCCAGCGACCTCGTTGAGGTGTGGAAGTATTTGGAGAAGGCGCCACTGCGTTGAGTTCATGGCGGTCGGCGTTTGGCGAGCGTCAGCGGCGCTAGTCTTGGACTTGCCCACTTCCCGAAGACTTCGACATCGGCGTGATGAGTGGATATCCATTGTCGTGGCGCGGTGGAGCTGTCCGAGGTTCTCGTTGCGAGCGCGCACTCGTAACGTGCGGGCAATGGCGACCTCCTTCCGAGAGGCCGGTGCGTCGCGAGCGACCCGAGCCGCCACATCGTGACTTCAAGGTGGAGCAACCTTTTCACGCGGCAATGGCGGGTGAGCGGCGTATCTTTCGAACCCAGACACACGTTCATCCAAGATCGCTGGGATGTTGGCGAGTCATCATCAAAGCTGCGAGTAGGATAATTTCCTTGTGGCATTAGTAGCGTGTACGCCATGCGGAATATTTTGTAGCATGAAACAATGCGATATGCAATTGAATGAGACATCGTGTCTATTTTGGTATTTGTTGTGTGCTTGTGATTGACTTTTGAGCGAGTCCCCGGCATCCGCCCTTTTGTGGGGTTTACCTCGTGCGATATATGTGTTGTTGTTATGTGTTTTGTTATTTTGGTCGACTTCATGAGCTCGAAGAGCCCGATCGCTAGGCAACTCCCTTGAGTGCTACATGCTTTACCGTTTTCCCTTGTGACGAGGTCGGGTGGCGAGTCCCGAGCGTGGTACTTGGTTGTTCTAGGCGCGACTCGAAGGTGATTGAGGACTTAGCGCGTTGGTGTGAGCGCGTCACTCCTGCCTGGCCCGTGGGGTCAGAGGCGTGGCGAGTCCTGGGCATGCTCTCCTACTTGGCATTTTCACGACCGCTCGCGATGGTAGTCGAGTCCGGGCGTGGTACTTAGCGTTCGAGTCGCTATGCCGAGGATGCGGAGGACCAAGGTCGCTCGAGAAGTGAGGCGATTGTCTTGGCTCAGAGAACCCGATCGAGCTAGGCGACTCAATGGGGCTCGGTGGGCATTTTCGTGGACGATGCAAGACCTAAGGTGACTCGGTGCTCTTACCGCACTATTTAGCGTGCGATCATCGCTGTACCAAGGTTGACTTCTGCGGTTAGCGAACGCTGTTATTACAGTCGAGTGGCACAAGTCATGGAGAGTAGGCGCAATTTGCGGTAACCATTTCTTTTTATTTCATAGCGATGGAGAGTACATGTGGGGTTCTAGGAGTAGAACTTCCGTAGGAGGTTTACATTCCATGGTCGCTGACGTCGAGTTCGCCGTCCATGGACGTCAATGAGGTAGTAGGCGTCGTTGAGTACGCGCCCGATGGCTAACGGGCCTTCCACGGAGGAAAGCTTGTGCATGCCCTTCTTGTCTGGATGAGGCGTAACACCGGTCGCCTTCTTGGAAGGTCTGAGCTTTCACCGGCGGGTATAGCGGAGTCCTTTGGTAGATGGCGGTGCGTGACGGCGAGGTCACGTGCTTCATCGAGTTGGTCGATCACGTCTTGGCGGGCAAGCTCGTCGACCTCCGTATAGTGGGCGACCCGCGCAGTCGTGCTCGAGGTTGGTGGGCATGGCGCCTCGGCGTAGACCATGAAGAAGGGGTGAACCTGTCGATCTGTTGACCGGTGCGGATCCCCGGATGACGGAGGGCAACTCTTCCGACCCAGCATCCGTGCGCTCGAGTGGTACTTGGAGTCGCGGCTTGCCGTGGAGGATGCTTTAGTTGGCCCGTTCCGCTGGCCGTTGGATTCCGGATGGGCGATCGATGCGGTCGAGCCGGATGTGGTGCTCTTCGCAGAATTCGGCCATGGCTCCCTTGTCGAAGTTGGTGACGTTGTCCGTGATGATGCTGTTTGGGAACCCGTAGCGATATATGACCTCGCGTAGGAATTTAGTTGCGGTCTTCCCGTCGCATTTCCGGACTGGCCTCCACCCATTTAAATGCGGTGGGTGTAGCAGAGGGCCTTCTTGAAGGGCCTACCATATCCATGCCCCACACGGCGAATGGCGGTGATGGGGATTGTTTTGAGCGTCGAGCTCGATGCGTGCGTCTGGTTGGTGTACCGGCACCCGGCGCACCGCTGGACGATATCGGCGACATCGGCGTGTGCGGTGGGCGATAAAAGCCATGTCGCATAGCCTTGGCGACCGAGGGAAGCGGCGCGGCGTGGTGGCGCGATCACGGAGTGAATGTCGTGGAGGATCTGCGTCCTTGACTGGTTGGGCAGCGTTGGAACACGCCGGTGACGCTGCGCTTGGAGCTCGCCGTCGATGATGGTGTAGGACTTGCATCGACGGCGATCATCCGGCGTCGATCTACGCCGCCAGGTGCCGGCTTCCAGGTAGGCGATGTAGGGCTTGGTCCAGTCGTCTGGCTCGTTGACGAGTGCGAACAAGGCTGCCTCTGGTTGGAGTGGGACTCCTACGTCGATCTCCCTCGGGGGAGAGACTGATGGCTTGGTGATCGTGTCGAGGAACACGTCGGCGGGTGGTGCGAGTCGAGCCGACCCGATGCGAGAGAGTGCGTCGGCCTCCTCATTTTTCCGTTTGTCGATCCACTCGGAGTAGCGGTGAAGTGTCCCAACTTGTCCACTGCTTGGCGATGCGCGCCATGGTAGGAGGCGGCGTCGCGGTGCTAGCGACTTGCCCGCGACAAGGTCGGAATCTCCGTGGCGGCGGGCGATTGGCGTTCATCTCCTTGGCAGCTCGCATGTCGTGGAGTAGGGCCTCGTACTCAGCCATGTTGTTGGTACAGGGTGTGAAGTCGAGGCAGAGGATGTAGAGGAGCTTGTCGCCCTTTGGGGAAGTTAGCACTATCCCTGCTCCTGCACCGTCCGCGTTCTTGGAGCCGTCGAAGTGCAGGCTCCAGTAATGGAGGTACGACAGCTTTTCGCTCTTGGGCCTCTTCGGTCGGTGATGAAATACGCGATGCGACTTGATCGCTTTGTGGCTCGTATTTGATGTTGTGGACGCTTATCTCGGCCCACTTGGCGACCCGGCCAGTCGCCTCGCGATTCGCGGATCTTGTCTTGTAGTGGTCTTGAGACGACCGTGATCGGTGCTCTGGAAGTAGTGCGGCAGCGCTGAGCTCTGAACGCGTACACTAGCTTTTGGTTTGTGGGTACCTGGCGCGACTTCGGTGAGACCTCGCGATGTAGTACACCGGCTGACTGGCGCTCCTTTCCTTCCTCTGGTCGCTCGACGACCATCACGGCGCTGACGACGCTCGGAAGCCGCGACGTAAACCAGCATGGGTTCTTTGTCGTCGGGGGCGGCGAGTAATGGTGCGGCGAGTAGCACCTTTTTGAGGTCGCGGAGCGCGTCGTCCGCCTCCTTGTCCCACTGGAAGGTGGGGTTCTTGCGCATCAGGCGGTATAGGGGCATCGCCTTTTCGCCCAGGCGGGGGATGAAGCGACTGAGAGCCGCTACTCGCCCGGCCACGCCGACGTCGCAGCACTCGGGTTTGCGGCCGAGGCGATCGTCGATCGCCGTGGGGTTCGCCTCGGTCCCTCGTTTGGAGGCAGCGTACCCGATGGTTGTCGGGCCGATACAATCAAGGTGCATTTGCTGGGTTGAGCTTTATCTTATATCTTCGCAGGTTGGCGAATGTTTCCGCCAGTCGGCGAGTAGGTCGCCTTGGCGAGCCAATTTCTGACCACGTCGTTGATGTGACGGATGTTGCGGCCAATTTGGCTCATGAGGCATTCTTGCATGCACGTTGGTAGATCGCCGGCGTTCTTGAGGCGAAGGTCATGGCGGTGTAGCGAAGGCTCGAATGGCGTGATGAACCCGTCTTCTCTTCGTCTTCGACAGCCATTTTGATCTGGTTGTACCGGAGTAGGCGTCGAGGAAACATAGCGACTCGAGCCCGCGGTTGAATCGATTATCTGGTCGATCCGGAGGACGAATCGCTCCTTTGGGCGGCGCCGTTCAGGTTTGTGTAGTCGATACACATTCTCCGGTCCCGTTCTTCTTCTCGACCAGACTGGGTTTGCCACCACTTGAGTACTTGATTGGCGGATGAAGCCGCAGCGGTAAACGCACCTCCTCGGCGATTGCTCGACGGCGTTCTTCATTGAAGGTCCGCAGCGATTGCTTGACAGGTCGCACTTTGGGGTCGGTGTTTAGCTTGTGCTCAGTGAGCTCCCTAGGGACACCGGGCATGTCAGAGGGTTTCCATGCGAAGATGTCCCTGTTCTCACGGAGGAACTCGATGAGCGCGTCTTCCTATGCTGGGCTCATGCCCGTCCCGATCGTCACCGTCTTGCTGGAGTCGCCTGGGACCAGCTCGACGGTGCGGGTGTGCGTCGTGGCCTCAAAGGTTGAGGTGTTTGCACCCTCTGAGTTGGGCTTCTTGAGTATGGTGGGGTCGTCGTTGTTGAATCCGCTCGCGTACTTGGCGAGCTCATCGGCGTGGTTGGTCTCTGCCGCGATGACGGCGTCGGCGAGCTCGGCTCCTTTGGCCTCGCACTCGGCGGCCATGTCGGGGTCGCCGTGGATGGTGATGACGCCGCACGGCCCGGGGAGCTTCATCGTGTTGTATGCGTAGTGGGGCGCTGCCATGAATTTAGCGAACGCCTGGCGCCCCAGGACACAGTGGTAGGGGCTGTCGAAGGGCACCAGCTCGAAGATGATCCGCTCGGTGCGGAAGTTTGCCGGTGTGCCAAAGGTGACCGGCAGCGTGATCTTGCCGATCGGGTACGCCTTCCGACCGGGGACGATGCCGTGGAATGTGGTGTGGGTCGTCTCGATCATCGACTGCGGGATCCGCAGCCGCCGGAAGGTGTCGAGGTACATGATGTTGATGGAGCTGCCGCCGTCCATCAATGTCTTGGGGATCCAGTAGTCGCCGACCTTGGGCTTGACCACCAGGGCGACTCGTCCTGGGTACTCGATGCGTGGCTAGTGGTCTTGGCGGCTCCAGGTGATGGGCTGCTCCGACCAGTTTAAGAACTGGGGAAAGTCCACCTGGGCCACCGTGTTGACGGCGACAGCGCGGGAGATGACCTTCTTCTCGCGCTTCGTGTTGAAGCCTGTGAAGGTGTGGAGCGAGCCGGCCACTTTGCCGAATTTTCCGCCGTTTGGCGGGTCGTTGTCGGGTCCTCCGCCGCCGTGCCTTCTCAATTTCCACGAGGGTGTGGCGGTCGGCGGTGGTGTGCGTTCGCGGGCTTCCTTCCTGCTATGAAACTCACATGGTTGGTTAAGGAGAGCCGCGGTCGAACCTTGGCTTGGCCTTGCCGCCGTCGGCGTTGTCCTCATTCGGCGGAAGCTCTTGGGCTCGCGTTGCGTGCCGGCGTTAGCGACGAAGTCGACTCGCCGTCACGCGGCGCTTGCGAGGCGAGTGCTTCAGAAGCGTAGGTCGGACCGGCGTCCGTCGTTGCCGCCGTCGCGGCGTTGACCTCTGACTCGTCGTCGGTTTCCTGGTTTGGATCTTCCTCGGCGTCGTTTGGTGATCTCGAGGAGGTCGGGATGTTGTCGAGTGTGCGGGAGTGTCGCGAGCTTGGCGACCAGGGGCTCGTGGCGGCGAGGTCTTGAAGCAATGGATCGCGGTGTCCGGGTGAATGCCGACGCGTTGTACCATAGTTCTTGCCACCGTTGGACCCGCCATGGTCGACTCGCGGGGTCCACTGGACGACGCTCTGGTCCTCGATAGTGGTGGCGTGGGTGTAGGAGCACTCGAAGTGCCCGACGGCGTCGCATCTCCTCCCGAGTCGATCATGTCACGGGGAGGGTGTTGATCCACTGCCTGCACGTCCCCTCCATCATCAGGGGGAGGTAACGGGCGGCTAGCAGGTCAGTGTGGCCTGCGATCCCCATCGCCATGAGGTATGTGTCGAGCCATACGGCGGGGTCGTACGAGGAGTCGTACTTTTCTATCTCTTTTGGCGCCTTGAAGTTTGGCGGGTACTTCTCGCCTCGGATCATTGGTCCGAAGCACTTGGGTCCGAGTCGACTGAGCGATCCCATGGGCTCGCCGTCGCGACGATTGGTTAGGGTATGTCGCAGGTCGTCGGGCTGGCGTGCGCCAACTTTGGTTGTTGATGATGTGGGTGCGGGCGTCGATGGGTTGCCTGTTGGCGGCGACGAGGTTGGTTGCCGGCCTGGGGTCGTTGGTGGAGAGTGTCGCATTCGCGGGTCGGTGTTGGGCTGCTGGCTCGGTGGCGGGCAGTTGAGGTGTTTGCCGCCGTTGGGCGGCCGGAGGCCGCTCGCTTCCGAGAACGCAGTATACTCGACCTTGCGGCGCTCTTCTTGCTGCTCGACGCCTCGCGAGCGGTACCGACGTATTGGATCGTAGGCGCCGGTGGCGTGATCTTGTCGGCTGCTCGGCCTGCCACGAGGTTGTCCATTGGGGTGGAGAACAGTGGGAGGCCGTTTGCGTCTCGCTCCCGTGAGGAGACTACTATCCGCGGCTGGTCCCTGGGAGGGTTGTGGTTGGGTGGAGGTGGGGCGCCCATCGCCGTTGATCCTGGCGGGGGCCGGGCGCTTCCTCCTGGTGGCGCGTTCTTGCAGATCGCGCGCTTACCATGGCTGGGTTGTTGCGTCGTCGGTTCGGGCACGCCCTGAACGGTGGGGTTCAGCGTGACCTGAACCGCTGGTGGTAGCGTGATAGCTCTGCGCCGTCACACCGCCGAGGCAAAAATCGCTCGGCTTGCTCCTACACCGCCTCCCGCCAGCGGAGTTCCTCGACCTCCATTGCCATGGCGTTAGGAGGGATTGGGGTGGAGAATGGATCCTCCGGCAGATCGGTGCCGGTTGCCATGTAGGTCGCGGCGTGGCGACCGGTTCCGTCGCAGAAGTCGGCGGAGTTCTCTGACCCGGAGTCGAATTCGAAGATACCGAGGATGGAGGGGTCCTCGAAGTCTCCCACGTTGGAGACCTGGGCGATGGAGCCCGCGGATGAAGCCGCGGTGATGGATCCAGCGAGTGACGTCGGGGTCGCCGAGTCGGCGTCGTCATTGAGGGCCGCATCCTCTGCGGCCGCTGAGTTTTCGGCCACGTTGTGGGCGGGTGTACTCGGGCGGCGGTGGATCGTGCGGATCTGGCTCTCGGAGAGCCGATCGCGTGGCGGCGACTTCGCGGATGCGCGAATCCTCCGAGATGATGGCGTCGGTGAGCCGAGAGGCTGATCGTGCGATCGGCGGGATCATCTTGCGTGGCGGTCGCGCCGCGGACGTAGCTGCTCGGCAAGATTTGGAGCATCTCGCCGATCGCTATCATGCGGCGGTGGCGGCCGTCGTTGATGGGCATTGGATCTCGTCAGAACACCGGCGGACCGGCGGGCCCCACGGTGGGCGCCACTATCGTGGGAATAGTCACGGCAGATGCAATCGTAGTAGTAGAAACGAGGGCAAGCGGCCAGCCATCTGCGGTGCGAGATGAGGGCAAAGACACGGGGTTTTACCCAGTTCGGCCCCGGAGGGTAAAGACCTCTCTGCTAGATTGTATTATAGAAGTGTTACAATGGGCGAGCTCGGCTAGGCGGCGAGTCGCTTGGGTGTATGAGGGAACGTATCTCTACTCCCTATAGGGAGGTTTATAGGCTCACCTCCCTAGGGTTTACATATCTCAACCGATTCATTAAAGCTTGATGTCGTTTAACCTAATCCATTGGGCCTATCTACTACTTTGGGCCTTGACTTCGATCGCTTTGTTCCTCGCTGGGCTTCAATCCATTCGCCGTCCTGCAGGCCCACTCGCCGGTTCTTGGGCCAGTCGGAAACGTCCTGCTGGGTATACCCCAGTAGGCATATCCCCACCATTTCCTTTTTGACCTCAAGAGATATCTCATCATCAATATCATCATTAACCTAGGAGGAGGGGTGTGATGATGATAATACCTCTGTTCCTCTTGCCATAAGGCAAGTGACGTTCTTGTTGGAGATATTCTCATTTGGATAGTCGAAGAGGGAGAATGTGGGTGTAGAAGTAGTGGCAAGAGCAGCTGATATGTCGGAAATGTATCTATAATTTTTGATGCTCCATGCTTGTTTAGTATCTACTTTGATTTGCTTTGTCTACACTTTGAGGTGCTTTTTACATGTTTTTTTGGTACTAACCTATTAACAAGTTTCCACAATGCTAGTAGCCTATTTTCTGCTATTTTTGGTTCCAGAAAAGTTAGTAAAAAAATATTTTCGGAATTGGACGGGACAAACGTCAAAGTCAATAACTTTCCGTGGAGAACAAGAAGTCCAGAGGGGAGCCGGAGAGGCGTGCCAGGGCACCCAGACCCCCCTAGGCGTAGGTGGGCCCTAACCCACTCCTAGGAAGGGTGTGGGGCCCCTGGCCACCGCCTCGGCCTCCCCTTCGCCTATAATAAGCCCCCGATGCAGAAACCGTAAGGACCCGATCAAATGTCCACGAAACCTTCTGTAGCCGCCGCCACCGTCGTCCCTAGATCAGGGGGGTCTAAAGTTCTTCCCGGCACCCTGCCGGAGGGGAGATCATCCCGTAGGCCTTCTCTCCGGTATGATGTGTGAGTAGTTCCACCTTGAACTATGGGTCCATGTAGTAGCTAGATGGTTGTATCTCCTCCTTTGTGATTTCATGTATAGATCTTGTGAGCTCCATTCATGATCAAGATCTAATATATTTGCAATCATGCATGTTGTGTTTGTGGGGATCCGATGGATATTGAGATTATTATGTTGGTTTGATTAATGGTTTTGTCTTTATGATTCTATCATGTTTGTGTTGTTTGTGATCTTGCATGCTCTTTGTTGTTAGTAGCTATCTTGGCCAAGTAGTTGCTAGTGACTCCAAGAGGGGGTATTTATGCTTGATAGTGGGTTCATGCCTCTAGTTTCCAAGGGAAGTAACAATAATCTCTTGGTTGTAGATGTGATGTTGCTACTAGGGAGAAAACAATGGTCTCTTGTTCATGGAACATGTGGACTGTTTACCTTACACACTTTGATTAAAGCAGTTGTATGTTGCTTGCAACTTAATACTAGAGGGGGTTCGGACGATAACCTGAAGGTGGACTTCTAGTCATAGATGCAGTTGGATGGCGGTCTATGTATCTTGTTGTATTGCCCAATCAAATCTCATAGGATCTTTCTGACTAGTAATTGCATTGTTATGCCTTGCTCAGTTCTTGTTAATTGCCCTGCTGTAATTTGTTTACCCTTCATGCCATATTGTTTATCTAAGGAGAGCACCTCTAGTGAACTATGGACCCCGGTCCAATCTTTACCATTGATACATCTTCCACTTCTACTTGTTTACTTGCTGCAAACCACCATTATCTTCCACACCATACGTTTAATCCTTTGTTACAGCAAACCGGTGATCTTGACAACCTCACTGATTCGTTGGGGCAAAGTCTTGAGTCCGTGTTGTGCAGATCTCCGCGTTCCTTCCTCCTTCTGGTTCAATAACCTCGGTCTCTACTGAGGGAAGACTTGCCGATGTGCTCATCACACCTTGCTCTTGGGGTTTCGAACGAAGTGCTCCACGTCAAGCACCATCAACAAGTTTTCTGGCGTCGTTGCCGGGGAGGCTAAGGACGTCTTCACTAGGGGAGCCCTTCACTTCCTTTCTTTTTACTTTGTTTTTAGTTTGCTTTGTTTCTTTTGCTTGGTTTTGTTTGCCTCTTTCCAAAAAAAAAACAAAAAAATAGTCTAGTTTGGTTTGCTTGCTTTATTCAAAAACACAAAAAAATAGTTCGTACTCTAGTTGCCACCTTGCTCTAGCTCACCATGTTGTTCCCCAAGTTCGCCCTAAAAGATCTTGCGATAGGTTGTGGCTCCATAATTGGGAAAGATAATATTGAAGAATTCTTTAATCATGTTAGCAAGCATGAGGATATTGAGGATAGATCTATAGAAGAACTTGCTTCTAATTATGAGATTGCTGTAGCTTCTTTAGTTCATATGTTGGAGGCTAGGTTTCTTAGCCTTAACCCCTTCATACAATTCTTGTTCCTAAAACTAAAAGAAGAAAAGAATGCTAAAAAGAGATAATTCATCCTTGAAACTTTATCAAAAGAGTTTCATGATGTTCTTAGGGAAGCCAAAAAGGTCTTTGAATGTTTCAATATGCTAGGTTCAAGTGTAAATGTTGTGGGTATTTCTGATAAAACTAAGCCTAGAGAGGAATTTAAGATACCCATACCCTTTAAGCTTGTTGGAATGCATGAAGCCCTTAAAAAGAATTTTGATTGGATTGCTCCTGAAAATATTTTTGATGAAAGTAGTACACCAAAGAGAGATGAGAATGGATCCTCCAAAACCCATTTGGACGAGATAACTCTTATAGTTGAAGACTTTGCAAGTATGGATGTTAATGCTTCTTTATTTGAAAATATTTGATTCTTCTTGCTTCTTGTGCCTAACTTAAAGGTGTTAAAGAAAAGTACTTGTTGGGAGATAACCCAAGAGTTTCCTTGAGTCTTGGAAGTTATTACTTCAGTAATGAACTCTCCTTATCCTTTTTGTTTGCTTTTTGTGCCAAGAATGACCTCTAATAAGAGGGAAGTGAGATTTGGGGAGTTGTTGTCCCGAAACAGATTTCTATCCTCCACCAAAAAACTTAGTGAGGAGTCTATGTAACTCGGATTGAGGTGAAAATTTACGAATAAATCCCCCAGTATGTTAGCTAAATTTTGTTAGTTCAATACTTTTTGATTTGAGCAACAGAAGATGTTCAAAAAAATCGGTTTCTACCTGCTGGTCTGTTTTGACAGATTTCTATCATTATTTGCATTTGCTTCTTATTGATTTCTTTTTGAGTTGTCTTTAGGTGAATTGAGCTTTTTGAAGGAGTTACTACAGTAGCTTGTGTTTTTAGTGAAAAGCCTTGCTGTTCCAAATCTTAGCCAGAGGTCTAATATCTTTTGAATAAGCTAATGTTGCTAATGAAGATTGTGTGAAGTTTTTGTATGAAGCAAAAATTTCAGGTGTAGAGAGAGAATGATACAATGAGATGAAGAATGGACAAAAGCTCAATCTTGGGGATGCCACCATGGTGTCACCCTAAGAAATATCCAAGAGGTAAAAGCGTCAAAGCTTGGGGATTCCCAAGGCATCCCCTTCTTCATCAATAAAAAGCTTAGGTCTGTTTAGACACTTCATTTTTATTGTTTCATGCACAGTTGTATTGTTCTTGGAGCGTCTTAGTTTTCGTTTTCTTTGCTTAGTTTGTTTAGTTTTCTAAAATAGTTTGGAACCCCGTTCTCGCTGTGTTGTTTGCAAATAAGTTGCTTGGTGTTGGAAAGGAGTAGTAAGTTCTTACTTGTAAGTGCAAGAGGAGCTTGCATTGACTGTGACTTAGACTTAGAATGACATGCTAGGTGTTTTTTTGACCTTATGCTTAGTGATTATTGTTGTAGCATGTCTTGTTCCAAACAATTGGGATTGCTTAGTGTGCCTTCAAGAAATTATGCGTTGTTTTAGCATGCAAAAGCATAGTATTGTGGTATTCTCCTTTGATGCTTTGCTTGGGTTGACTTGGCACATGATCACACCATGTTATTACTATGCCGAAAACGTATCTATAATTTTTGATGCTCCATGCTTGTTTAGTATCTACTTTGTTTTGCTTTGTCTACACTTTGAGGTGCTTTTTACATATTTTCTGGTACTAACCTATTAACAAGTTGCCACAGTGCCAGTTGCCTGTTTTCTGCTGTTTTTTGTTCCAAAAAAATTAGTAAAGAAATATTCTTGGAATTGGACAGGATAAATATCAAAGTCAATAACTTTCCGTGGAGAACAAGAAATCTAGAGGGGAGCCGGAGAGGCGTGCCAGGGCACCCAGACCCCCCTAGGCGCGGGTGGGCCCTATCCCGCGCTGTCACATCCCAAATTTTAGATTTTGTCTTGCATATCATTCATGTCATTGCATCATATCTTTCCATGCAAAACCATCAAGTAGAAAGGTTCGGCGAAACGCTACTTTCAAAACCCTATTTTGTTTCGCTATGAGTTCCCTGCGGGAAGCATTGGAGTGTCTTACAACAAACACCCCTGTAGGTTCGAGTTTTCACTCAAACTTCAACTGAAGGTTGTGCCCCTCGACGATACGAACCCGTAGGCGCGAGAATCGCTCCAATCGGAGTTCGTATGCAAAAGACTCGGACGTTTTAGTAATCCGCCGATTTTCGGACCGATTTCCGAGTTGTAGTCAATTTCTGGACCAAATTGGAGTAGAACTCGTGCGAGAGGGCCACAAAAGGACCCTACCCGGGGCCTCGATTTCCGTGCCCCCAACTCCCGACCCGCCGCCTCCCGCTTGTGACCGCAAGGCCTCGAGATCGCCGCCCGGCCGCTTTATCGCCGCCGCCCGATGCCGCCCGCCGCCGCCCACCGCCGCCGCCGCCCGCCGCGCCGCCACCGCCGCCGCCCACGCCCGCTTCGCGCCTTGCCGCCTGCCCGCGCCGCTTGTTGCCGCCGCTATGCCCGCTTGCACAGGCGCGCATGCATGCGTACACATGCACTATCGCGCGTCGTTTTGCGTCGCGCCGTTTTGTCCGTACCGCGTCGCACGCGCCCCGTTTTACGTCGCGTTGTTGACGATCTTGAAACGCCCGTAGTTGACCGTGTGTGCGTCCGTGCAGGAAGAACCACGTCGCCGGATCCGATCGCCACCGCCGTCCGGACTCGCGCCGCGCCTTCCGGAGACCGAATCATCCGTTTCGGTAAGACAGCAGCCACCGCGATCTCAGATCAGCGGCTAGATCGTTCGTTGACTGGTCAGCATCGTGCGTTGACTAGTCGACGCGATCGGCGCCAAATCAACAGAACCGATTGGTAGGGTCAATTTCGTTAATCCCTTAGTTGGCAGATTTCGGTAGAATCTTGTAAATTGCATAGAAATTTAACCGCTTGGCCAAAAATTGCAAATAAAATATGTACGAGTTCAGTGAGTCGTGTAGAATCTCTCTGTAACTTTGGTTCAGACTTTTACTATCAGGTTTAGTACAGTTTAATCAAACTAGTTAGTGGCCTTTTCGGAGTAATAAATTCGTAGAAAAAGATCCGTAGCTCCAAAAATCGCGTGTGATATGTCCCTGAGCTCGTATGAACGAGGGAAATCCCATAGTGAATTAAAAAGTTAGGCTTACAGTAAAAACTTCTGCAGTATTTGTCTAATGGCGTTCTGCAGTGTTTTAATTACTCGGGGAGTTTTATAAATCCTTTTCGAGTAATTCCAATTGGTACTGTTTCTATTCAGCGATGCCTATGCGGTAGAATTTTTCCAAGATTTTACGAACAGTATACTACCGGTAGTGAATTATTTAAGTTCTAGCTCTAGTTGTGAGCATTACTTTTGTCTATTAGTTTCCCTAGCGCTAAAACTATTTTTCATGCATGCAATCGGTAGTGTTATGTTATAGGATGTTGTGGTGCAGCTGTAGCACCAATTCACTTGCCATTCTTGCATTCATGCATCATAATTGTTGCATATGTTGTGGATTGTTTGTTTATGAATGCAATTGTGTCGTGTAGATTGTGGTGAGTGCAACGCCTGTTCGTGTGAGGACTGTGCTCCAGACCGCTACAACCAAGGCAAGTAGATGCTACTTTATTCATGATATCGTCCTACTATTTTTTATGCATTGTCGTGTATTTTGTAGTTGCATGTGTAGGATGATACTATCGCTATGCTATGTCCTATTATGTGGTAGGACCCTCTTTGTAGATGAACCACCGTTGGTAGATGTGCTTAGCCATGCTTGATGAACGAGGGCTGGGTTACATCATTGATACTTGTTTTCTCAAAGTATTGGTTTGTGAAAACTAAAACAACTTAATCAATGAACCCCCTGGGTGTGATGGTATTGATAATTTTGGTGGTTTCATTGCGGAAAGGCACCCAGGTATCAAGAGAGAATGATTGGCTTCTTTATTGTGTATCTTACGTGTACAACCATGTGCCAATAATGAAATGGGCGGTTGGTTGGACTTAGTAGGTTGTGGTAACTCGAACCCGCGTATCCAGAGATGTAGAATTTTGGTAGGTTGGACCGGTGCGCGTCGGGATTGAGGAGCTACTTCCCGAACAGTCTCTTCTTGGCTTTCTCCCTATCATCACCCAAAATGAGAGTGATGGTACGAGCTGGGCTGGCCAAGTCACATGGGTAAAGTGTACTAACCTCTGCAGAGTGTATAATCTAATCGATTAGCCGTGTCCCCGGTTATGGACATCTGAGTTGGTAGATATTGATTCCATGACATGTTTCTCGCTCATTCTAATTTCATAATTGTTTTAACATTGTTGGGTTAACTTAATTGGGATCTTTTCAAAGAAAATTGAAAATTGTTTATGAAAGTAGGACAAATGTATTTGCAAATGCAAGCCAGACACAGCTCCAATTGCCAGATATGCATGTAGATGTTAGTACTATTGTCTCCATTACTAGCTCTACTTGCCATACATTCCATGTATTGACCCTTCGGGGCTGCTACGTTTCATGTTGCAGGTTATTCCGATTCTGATTGATCGTTATAGGCCACAGTACTCCACTCGGCACTTGTTCACTTGTGGGCAATTTGAAGACTGGAGGATTTATATGTTTATGTTGCTACCTGAACAATTTGAGATGGCTTTATGCTAAGCTTTTATATTGTAATAAGGGTACTCTGGATCCTTGTAGATCATGATACACGGTTATTTTACTATGATTATCTATCTTACTCTATTGTGGGCCAATGAACCGATCCAGGGATTGGCATGTCACATAGAGGCCACGGTCTTTTCAGAGCCGGGGTGTCACAGGATGGTATCAGAGCCCGTGTGTCGACTGTAGGATCGTGACCTAGGATTGGATTAGGAAGCCATAGAATTATTAAAGCCTATATTAACACTGTCTTTCCTCTTATGCCTTTCACCCTCGTAAGTTCTTACCATATGCTATTCTCACACTTTCCTCTTTTACTTGATAGATGGGAGACGTCAGGACTGAGTATGTCACCATGGAGTCACCAAGGCCCTTTGCAAGGCAGTTAGCTCAGCTCTCTCAGTCATTGGGATTGCCACTGCCTATGTTCAAGGGAAGAAGGTTGTACACCTATGGATATGGAGAGGATGCATGGGAGATCACTACCTTCATATTCAGAGATGCCGCCTTTCCAAACCCCACACACTTGGTCTACACCAAGATATACTGCAACTGGGGACTTGGAATCAACTTGGCTGTGCATGAAGCCCTATCTCGCCAGTGCCACTATGTCCGACACCTACTGCCCGCAGATTCACCCTACCGTGATTATGGAAGGCGTGATGAAGATGGGAACATTGTGGTTACCCCGGGAGACAGGAACAACATGCCGCCCCGTCGGAGGCACATAGAGGACATGGAAAAGGAGAATGGAGCTCTAGCAGAGAAGGTGAGGATGTTGAAGGAGATTGCAGACTTTACCAGCAATGGAATGGTGGTCCAAGGACAGGAGATAGACACTTTGCATGAAGCTGTGGGAGTTCTGGACTGCCACGATAGCGAGATGAGACCATAGCCCATCTTCATGGTACTGTGCAGGAGAACGCCCAAAACATACAGCAATTGCAAGGGACCGTCCAGGAAAGGGACCAGACCATTGAAGCTATGACAGCCCAGATTGCCGCTCTCCAAGCACAGCTGAATCCACCCTCTGATGATGACAATGGAGATGATGGCAACAATGGGGATGATGATGACAGTGGAGACGATAATGATGATGATGATGAGGATGAGGACGATGTTGGTGGAGGAGATGAAGCTGTTGCTGTTGCAGCTGAGGATGAAGAAGAAGAGGAGGATCCAGAAGAGGTGGAGTTTGAAGTCTCAAGTGATGGTTCAGGAGAGGTGTACACTCCGCCACCGTGGTTGTACCGCGAGCCGAAGCGCCAACGCATGACCGCAAGGACCTACCTCAATCTCTTCAAGAAGTAGATAGAAGTCCACCAGTTAGTCCACGTTTGGAGAACTCGTTAGGATTAGTCTCGATCGTTGTGAAGCTTAGTTCGTGTTAGATTAAAAGTGTTTAGTTGCTTATTTGTGTACTCCAATATCCCAGGAATTATTTGTGCGAATTTTAATGAAAGAGTTATGGCAATTTGGTTACTATCTGTGGGATTTTCGCTGCAGTTTTTCTGCTGATACAGCAGTACTGCGCGATTTTTCATATTTTTCTGGTAACTCGGAAAAATCTGAAAAAAATTGGGCTGATGCGAAACTCTCTGCTCCATATACACAAAAATTGTCTAATTTTTCTGACGAGTTTAAGTCAGGCGGAAAAATTCGTGAAAGCTGCTGGACTATTCTGGCAGAATTGCTGTTTTGTTGATTAGTTGATCTATTGTTTAGTTAACCATTGCCAACTCTTGCAAAACTATTTCAGTAGTTATATACTGCTAGGATAACACCTGGGATGTTGCTGGATCGCTTGTTTGATGATTTGTTGCTTGTTTGTGATTGTCTGCTATTGTTTGTTGTTGTTTGATCATATGCATGGGTAGAATCCTATTGTCGTAGTTGATTCTTTCTAAACTTACCTATGCTGAACCGCAGATGCCTCCTCGCCGCCAAACCACTGAGATGGAGCAGCTCATGGCAGCTCAGGCACAGCTGACCCAAGTGATGACCCAGTTCATGATGAATCAGAACAACAACAATGGAAACAATCAGCCTCAGGGAGATGCTCTCACCAGATTTCTGAGGTTAAGGCCAGCTAAGTTTTCTACTGCAACGGAACCAATGGTTGCTCTTGACTGGTTGCGTTCAGTCAACAAGGATCTAGTCACTGTTGGATGCACTGATGCTGAGAAGGTGAGGTTTGCCGCTCACCTATTGGAGGGACCAGCCGCCTCTTGGTGGGACACTTTTCAGATCACCCACCCGCTGGATACCGTGACTTGGGCAATGTTTGAGGAAGGTTTCAGGACCAACCACGTGTCTTCAGGAGTTCTGAGCCTGAAGAGGAAGGAGTTCCGCAACTTGCGCCAAACCAATCGCAGTGGCGAGTACATTGAGGAGTTCAACAACTTGTCCGTTATGCACTGAGGATGTTGACACGATGCCAAAGGAGGAGAGATTCTGGATGGCCTCGGTGATGAGCTTTTCAGACTACTTGTGGTTTATTGCCCCACTTTCCAGGAGCTTATGGACAAGGCGGAATCTTGGAGGAAAGCACAAGCGGTGGAGAACCGCAAGAGAAAGAGCAATACTCATCACTGGTTCTCACCACAAGACTCGTGCCATTATGATGGATACTCCAAGCATGGAGGAAGTGACCATGGGAGCCATGACCGCGCGATGGACATCGTCATGACAACCATAGAAACAGCCACCACAACCACAAGGAGGACACTCTCACCACTCTGGAGGACACGGTGGACATGACCGCACCGTGATCGCAACTTTGTGAAGAAGGATCTGAGTGAGGTGGCGTGCTTCAAGTGCAAGCGGAAGGGCACTATCTGACAACTGTCCAGGAGAGGAAAGGACTCAAGCCAACCAGCGGCGAGAAGGCCACATGAACCACATGAATGTGGAGGAGATTCGAGATGAGCGACCTTGTGATTGGTAAGTTCCCAATCAACACTTACCTGCACTTATACTTTTCGATCTTGGTGCATCGCATTCATTCATATCAAGGGCATTTGTGGATAAGTATAAGTTACCTCTTGAGTCTATGAAAAGGTCTATTAGAGTGAGTTCACGGAGGAGATATGATAGCTAGCGCGGGATGCCGCGACTTGACTGTGATTGGAACACACAACTTCATTGCACATCTAGTAGTCTTGGATTCACGAGGATTAGATGTCATTCGGGTATGGATTGGATGTCTATGCATGGGGACACATAGATTGTGCACAGCGAGCTGTTTCACTCAAAACCCCGGATGGTAAGAGGATTAGATTCAAGTCGGCTGCACGACCGAGAAAGTGTAAGTTGAATTCTCTTAAGGGGGTTAGCATGGATACTGTGCCAGTGATTAGGGATTACCCCGACGTGTTTCCGGAAGAGCTGCCAGGTATGCCACTTGACAGAGATGTAGAGTTTCTTATCGATCTGATGCTGGGAACAGGACCAATAGCAAAGAAACCATATAAGATGGATGTCGATGAGCTGAAGGAATTGAAGAAACAGTTGAAGGAGAAGCTGGAAAAGGGATTCATTCAGCCTAGTGCGTCGTCATGGGGAGCACCTGTTCTGTTTGTGGAGAAGAAAGACAGCACCAAGAGATTAGTGGTGGACTATCGCTCTCTGAATGAAGTGACTATCAAGAACAAGTACCCTCTGCCGAACATAAATGATCTGTTTGACCAACTGGAAGGAGCAAAGGTGTTCAGCAAGATTGATTTGCGATCTGGCTATTTCCAATTGAAGATCCGAGAGGATGATGTACCAAAAACCGCCTTCACCACTAGGTATGGTTTATATGAGTATACAGTTATGTCTTTTGGACTAACGAATGCTCCGGCATACTTCATGACCATGATGAACAAGGTATTTATGGAGTATTTGGACAAGTTCGTGGTGGTGTTTATTGATGACATACTGATATATTCCAAGGATGATGCCGAGCATGATAAACATCTGAGGATGATTATGGAGAAGCTGAGGGAACACAAGCTGTATGCCAAATTCAGTAAGTGTGAATTCTGGCTTAACACTGTTGGATTTCTTGGACACGTAATGTCAGGAGAAGGAATTGATGTTGATCCAAACAAAGTGACTGCAGTAACTGAATGGGAAGCACCCAAGAATGCAGGAGAGATTCGAAGCTTTTTGGGACTTGCTGGATATTACCGGAGGTTCATTTCTAAGCCGATGACTGAACTTCTGAAGAAGGAGAGGAAGTTCGAATGGTCAGACGTATGTGAAGCCAGCTTTCAGGAACTGAAGCGTCGACTAGTGACCGCTTTGTTCTATGTTTACGGATCTTGAAGGATTTCCAAGTGTCTTGTGATGCTTCACGACGGGGACTTGGGAGTGTCTTGATGCAAGATGGGAGAGTAGTGTCATATGCCTCATGACAACTCAAGCACCATGATGGAATTACCCACACGACTTGGAGTTAGCGTCGGTGGTTCATGCGCTCAAGGTATGGAGGCATTACTTAATGGGAAAACAACGTGATGTGTACAGACCACAAGAGCACAAGTACATATTTACAGAAGGAACTGAACATGAGACAAAGGAGATGGTTGGAACTTATCAAGGACTATGATATGAATCTACGGTACCACCCGGAAAGGCCAATGTAGTAGCGATGCTCGAGCGGAAGGTTTATGCCAATGGATTGACAATTGGTGAATTGCACGAGGACTTGTGTAAGCAATTCAAGGACCTTAGGCTGAGGTAGTATCTGAAGGGTACTTAGCAACAATGGAAGTCCAACCAACGCTAGGGACAGGATCATAAAGGCTCGGATAGGAGACAAAGAGATAGATGAAGTTAAGGAAAAGATGAAGGAAGGTCGAGCAAGGGAATTCCGAGGATGAGCAAGGAACCTTGTACGGAGATCGTTTGTCGTCTAACGATCCCGAGATAAGGAGGTTGATTCTGCAGGAAGCTCATGACTCGTCGTATTCCATACATCCGGGCAATACGAAGATGTATATGGACCTAAAGGACAGATTCTGGTGGAACAACATGAAGGGAGACATCGCGGAGCATATTGCCCTATGCGATGTATGTAGTCGAGTAAAGGCGGAACACCAGAAGCCAGCGGGATTGCTACAGCCATTGCCTGTGCCGGATTGGAAGTGGGATAGAGTGGGAATGGACTTTATCACAAGATTGCCCAGGACCAGGTCAGGATATGACTCTATTTGGGTAGTGGTCGACCATTTGACCAAGGTAGCCCACTTTATACCGGTGAAGACGACTTATACGAGTGCAAAGTTGGCCAAGATTTACATGGACAGGATTGTGTGCCTACATGGAGTTCCCAGGAGTATTGTATCCGATAGAGGCACCCAATTTACCTCACACTTCCGGGCGCCACGAATCCTTGGGTACTAGATTGGAGTTTAGCACAGCGTTTCACCCTGGTGATGGATAGACGAGAGGGTGAATCAGATTTTGGAGGACATCTTTGAGCTTGCCTTGGCTCATGGCACTAGTTGGGATGAGAATTTGCCGTATGGAGTTTTCCTACAACAGACTATCAAACCAGCATCAAGACGTCACCGTTCGATGTGCTATACGGAAAACGGTGCGAACACCATTGCTATGGGATGGAGTAGGAGAACGTCGATTGTTTGGACCCGATTTGATCAAGGATCTTTGAGAAGGCCGCCTTGATTAGGGATAGGTAGCACAATCAAGGCGGAAGAGCTACGGCGACGTAAGCGCAAGGAAGTGGTGTATGAGATAGGTGATAGAGCATACCTCAGTGTCGCCGCCGTGGAATCAAGAGATTTGGAATTAAGGATAGTGGCACCTCGATTTATTGGACCGTATCGGGTCTTAGCATAAAGGAGAAGTTGCTTATCGGTTGGAGTTGCGGAGGCTCATCTGCTGTTCACAACGTGTTCCACGTGTCGGTGAAGAAGTGCCATCCGGAGATGGTGGATACACCATTGAGAAACACTGTACCACTAGAGGAGGTTCAGCTTGAGAATGATTTGACCTATGAGGAGAAACCGGTCAAGATTCTGGAGACAGCAGAAAGGACTACCCGTACCAAGACAATCAGGTTTTGCAAAGTACAGTGGAGCCACCACACCGAAGAGGAAGCCACTTGGGAGCGTGAGGATGACATCCGAGAGGACTACCCACACCTATTTGCTAGCCGCGCCGAATCTCGAGGACGAGATTCATCTTAAGGGGGTTAGTCTTGTCACATCCCAAATTTTAGATTTGGTCTTGCATATCATTCATGTCATTGCATCATATCTTTCCATGCAAAACCATCAAGTAGAAAGGTTCGGCGAAACGCTACTTTCAAAACCCTATTTTGTTTCGCTACGAGTTCCCTGCGGGAAGCTTTGGAGTGTCTTGCAACAACCACCCCTGTAGGTTCGAGTTTTCACTCAAACTTCGACTGAAGGTTGTGCCCTCGGATCTGAACCCGTGGGCGATAATCGCTCCAATCGGAGTTCTTATGAAAAGACTCGGACGTTTTAGTAATCCGGTCCGAAAATCCGGACCGATTTCCGAGTTGTAGTCAATTTCTGGACCAAATTGGAGTAGAACTCGTGCGAGAGGGCCACAAAAGGACCCCACCCGGGGCCTCGATTTCCGTGCCCCAACTCCCAGCGCCGACCCCGCCGCCTGCCCGCGACTGCGCCTCCGAGATCGCCCGCCCGCCGGCCTTTATCGCCGCCGTCGCCCGCAGACGCACCGCCGCCGCCGCCTCTCCCTATTCCCGCGCCACGCCGCCGTCTCGGCCACCGCCGCCGCCCTCCGCCGCGCCATCGCGCCTCCACGCCGCTAGCCGCGCGCCGCTTGCTCGCCGCCCGCCTTGCCGCCGCCAGCGTCGCTTGGCGCATGCATGCACATACTATCGCGCGTCGTTTTGCGTCGCGCCGTTTTGTCCGTACCGCGTCGCACGCGCCCCGTTTTACGTCGCGTTGTTGACGATCTTGAAACGCCCGTAGTTGACCGTGTGTGCGTCCGTGCAGGAAGAACCACGTCGCCGGATCCGATCGCCACCGCCGTCCGGAGCTCGCCGCACCTTCCGGAGACCGAATCGTCATCCGTTTCCGGTAAGACAGCAGCCACCGTCAGATCTCAGATCAGCGGCCTAGATCGTTCGTTGACTGGTCAGCATCCCAGGCGTTGACTAGTCAGACGCCGATCGTGACGATCAACGAACCGCGATTGGTGGGTCAATTTCGTTAATCCCTTAGTTGGCAGATTTCGGTAGAATCTTGTAAATTGCGTAGAAATTCAATCGCTTGGCCAAAAATTGCAAATAAAATATGTACGAGTTCAGTGAGTCGTGTAGAATATCTCTGTAACTTTGGTTCAGACTTTTACTGTCAGGTTTAGTACAGTTTAATCAAACTAGTTAGTGGCCTTTTCGGAGTAATAAATTCTTAGAAAAAGATCCGTAGCTCCAAAAATCGCGTGTGATATGTCCCTGAGCTCGTATGAACGAGGGGAATCCCATAGTGAATTAAAAAGGTAGGCTTACAGTAAAAACTTCTGCAGTATTTGTCTAATGGCGTTCTGCAGTGTTTTAATTACTCGGGGAGTTTTATAAATCCTTTTTGAGTAATTCCAATTGGTACTGTTTCTATTCAGCGATGCCTATACGGTAGAATTTTTCCAAGATTTTACGAACAGTATACTACCGGTAGTGAATTATTTAAGTTCTAGCTCTAGTTGTGAGCATTACTTTTGTCTATTAGTTTCCCTAGCGCTAAAACTATTTTTCATGCATGCAATCGGTAGTGTTATGTTATAGGATGTTGTGGTGAAGCTGTAGCACCAATTCACTTGCCGTTCTTGCATTCATGCATCATAATTATTGCATATGTTGTGGATTGTTTGTTTATGAATGCAATTGTGTCGTGTAGATTGTGCTGAGTGCAACGCCTGTTCGTGTGAGGACTGTGCTCCAGACCGCTACAACCAAGGAAAGTAGATGCTACTTTGTTCATGATATCGTCCTACTATTTTCTATGCATTGTCGTGTATTTTGTAGTTGCATGTGTAGGATGATACTATCGATATGTTATGTCCTATTATGTGGTAGGACCCTCTTTGTAGATGAACCACCGTTGGTAGATGTGCTTAGCCATGCTTGATGAACGAGGGCTGGGTTACATCATTGATACTTGTTTTCTCAAAGTATTGGTTTGTGAAAACTAAAACAACTTAATCAATGAACCCCCTGGGTGTGATGGTATTGATAATTTTGGTGGTTTCATTGCGGAAAGGCACCCAGGTATCAAGAGAGAATGATTGGCTTCTTTATTGTGTAGCTTACGTGTACAACCATGTGCCAATAATGAAATGGGTGGTTGGTTGGACTTAGTAGGTTGTGGTAACTCGAACCCGCGTATCCAGAGATGTAGAATTTTAGTAGGTTGGACGGTGCGTCGGGATTGAGGAGCTACTTCGAGCAGTCTCTTCTTGGCTTTCTCCTATCATCACCCAAAATGAGAGTGATGAATGCAGCTGGTTGGCCAAGTCACATGGGTAAAGTGTACTAACCTCTGCAGAGTGTATAATCTAATCGATTAGCCGTGTCCCCGGTTATGGACATCTGAGTTGCTAGATATTGATTCCATGACATGTTTCTCGCTCATTCTAATTTCATAATTGTTTTAACATTGTTGGGTTAACTTAATTGGGATCTTTTCAAAGAAAATTGAAAATTGTTTATGAAAGTAGGACAAATGTATTTGCAAATGCAAGCCAGACACAGCTCCAATTGCCAGATATGCATGTAGATGTTAGTACTATTGTCTCCATTACTAGCTCTACTTGCCATACATTCCATGTATTGACCCTTCGGGGCTGCTACGTTTCATGTTGCAGGTTATTCCGATTCTGATTGATCTTATAGGCCACGGTACTCCACTCGGCACTTGTTCACTTGTGGGCAATTTGAAGACTGGAGGATTTATATGTTTATGTTGCTACCTGAACAATTTGAGCTAGCTTTATGCTAAGCTTTTATATTGTAATAAGGGTACTCTGGATCCTTGTAGATCATGATACACGGTTATTTTACTATGATTATCTATCTTACTCTATTGTGGGCCAATGAACCGATCCAGGGATTGGCATGTCACATAGAGGCCACGGTCTTTTCAGAACCGGGGTGTCACACGCGCCTAGGCAGGGTGTGGGGCCCCTGGCCACCGCCTCGGCCTCCCCATTCGCCTATAAGAATCCCTTGATGCATAAACCCTAAGGACCCGATCAAATCTCCACGAAACCTTCTGTAGTCGCCGCCTCCGTCGTACCTAGATCGGGGGGA
The DNA here is from genome assembly GCA_030063025.1 of Avena longiglumis. Lineage (NCBI taxonomy): Eukaryota > Viridiplantae > Streptophyta > Magnoliopsida > Poales > Poaceae > Avena > Avena longiglumis. The sequence continues at coordinate 435,931,680 of CP125978.1, forward strand.
TCTGAAGTTCTTCCCGGCACCCTACCGGAGGGGAGATCATCCCGGAGGCCTTCTCTCCGGTATGATGCGTGAGTAGTTCCACCTTGAACTATGGGTCCATGTAGTAGCTAGATGGTTGTATCTCCTCCTTTGTGCTTTCATGTATAGATCTTGTGAGATCCGTTCATGATCAAGATCTAATCTATTTGTAATCATGCATGTTGTGTTTGCGGGGATCCGATGGATATTGAGATTATTATGTTGGTTTTATTAATGGTTTTTTCTTTATGATTCTATCATGTTTGTGTTGTTTGTGATCTTGCATGCTCTCCGTTGTTAGTTGCTATCTTGGCCAAGTAGTTGCTAGTGACTCCAAGAGGGGGTATTTATGCTCGATAGTGGGTTCATGCCTCTAGTTTCCAAGGGAAGTGACAATAATCTCTTCGGTTGTAGATGTGTTGTTGCTACTAGGGAGAAAACAACAGTCTGTTGTTCATGGAACATGTGGACTGTTTACCTTACACACTTTGCTTAAAGCAGTTGTCTATTGCTTGCAACTTAATCCTGGAGGGGGTTCGGACGATAACCTGAAGGTGGACTTCTAGTCATAGATGCAGTTGGATGGCGGTCTATGTATCTTGTTGTATTGCCCAATCGAATCTCATAGGATCTTTGAAAGGATACAAATGTCGCCTAGAGGGGGGTGAATAGGCGATTAAAACTTTTCCGAGAGTGGCTCAACAAAGGCGGAATTAAACTAGCATTTACTTTATTAAGCACAAAACCTAGGACAATCTAGGGTTCACCTATGTGCACCAACAACTTATGCTAAGCAAGACAAACAACTACGTGATAGCAATATATATACTTCCAGCATGAAGGCTGTCACAAAGTAAAGTGCATAAGTAAAGACTCGGGTATAGAGATAACCGAGGCATGCGGGGACGATGATATTTTACCGAGTTCCTCCCAACATGGATTACGTCTCGTTTGGATAGGGGGTGGTATCAAACCACCAACGCCACAACAGGCCTCCCTTATTCTCCTGTGAATCTCACCCCAATGGGATCGATCCACGCTTCCACTATCGATGCACTTGTCGGTGGTAATACAGAACCTCTCACAAGGTTGGGGCACTTCTCCACAACTCAATTGGAGGGTCCCAACAAACAAGCTTGGGTAATTCTCCACAACTTAATTGGAGGCCCCAAGTAGTCCAAGAACCTGCAAAACCACCAAACCGTCTAGGGTTCCAAGAACCCAAGAGTAAAAAGCTTCTCACCTTTCACTCAAATGAATCCTCACCGAGAACTCAAACCGATGCACCAAATGCAATGGCAAGAACACAAGAAGTGCTCAAATCCTTCTCACCCAAATTCCACCAAAGCTACAAAAGCTTGTGGGGTAATAAGAGAGGAAGAACAATGGAGGAATTCCACAAAAGACTCCAATATCTAGATCCCAAGATGTTCCCCTCACTTAGAGGAGAGATGGATTGGTGGGATTGTAGATCTAGATCTCTTTCAAATCCCTAAAGTATATGCAAGAATCAAGGGAGGGATTGAAGGGGGATCAAGCTCAAGAGGGTCAAGAATGGAGGAGAAAGCCTATAAAAGTCGAGCAGTGTCATTGGGGAAGAAGGGCCCATTTTTATAGGCCCATGGATTTCTGACCGCTTTCTGCCCGTTGGGGAAAAGTTAGACAGGAGACTCCGGTCTACACCGGAGATTCCGGTCCATCTCCGGACCAGCCTCCGTGTAGGGGTTCGTAGCATGGAAAACAAAAATTTTCTATCGCATACAAACAAACAAGCCAAGATCTATCTACTAGATTGTAGCAACGAGTCGATGGAGGAACTCACCCTCGAAGATTCCAAAGTGGTTAACGAGAGCGGATTCTCGTGGGTGATGTAGTCGTACTCTTCCCGATCTCAAGATCGTGTAGACGATCCTTCGGTACACGTTCGCAGCGCTTCATGATCGGTCACATCGGTACTGACGAAGACCTTCCTCTCCCTTGTTCCAGCAGCGGAGGTTGTAGCACTCTCTCGCGATTCCGGCGACTGTGGCGTGGTACGGAAGTAGAGGGAGATCCCGCAGGCTTCGCCTTAAGCCGTGCAGTATGGTGGAGCTTATGAGAGAGAGGATTAGTGGCCTAGTAATTAGACACACCAATTAGAGGGCTCTAAACCAATTAGAAGGCTCTAAACTGTTGGCTAAAGCAATTAGAAGCTCTAAACCAAAACAGCTCTAAAGGAGATCTAGAGTAGAAAGTAAAGCGTCTATGGGAGCCTGCCCTCCTTTTATGGGAGGAGGTCCTGGCGCCAGTGAGGAGGAGTCCCTCCCAAGTCGGCCTTGGGCTGGGCGCACTGGAGGAGTCCTACTCCTCCTCCAGTTGGTTCCAACTCCTCTTGCTTGTTTCCCACAGTTTCTTGTTTTGGCGGTTTGACTTTCAAAGGACATTTGACTTTTCATTTTAGGATTCAATTTAATCCTTTATTTGGGACAGCAATAACACTTAGTACATGATGCAATCATTCAATGATCAATGACACATTCATGTACCCTTCCCCGGAGTCTTGGGACAATCCGAACCTTCTAGAACATTCGATGAAAACGGACCTAATCATTCCCGAACTCAAAGCAGGACTTTCCTTATATGAATCTTATTCTCCGGACCATTCCGGATCACCTCGTGATATCCGGATCCCATCCGAGACTCGAACAACATTCGGTCTCTTTCTCATAATACCATAACTACTCAAACAACGTCCGAATCCTTAAGTGTGTCTCCCTACGGTTCGTGAATTATGCGGACATGATCGAGACACTTCTCGAACAATAACCAATAGAGGAATCTGGAAATTCATATGGCTCCCATATTTCTCGATTACTTTGCGATCGAATGAACCACTTACATACGATACCAATTTCCCTTTGTCTCACGATATGTTACTTACCCAAGGTTATGATCGTCGGTATCTCTGCATACCTAGTTCAACCTTATTCTTGATAAGTACTCTTTTCTCGTTCCGTGATATGTGATCCCTTGTGACCAAGTCACATGCTTGCAAGCTAATTGGATGACATTCCACCGAGAGGGCCTGGAGTATATCTATCCGTCATGTGGATGGACAAATCCACTCTTGATCCATGTGTCTCAACCAATACTTTCCGAACACTCAATGCCACTTTTATAACCACCTGTTACGGTGTGGTGTTTGATGTCATCAAAGCATCCATCGGTAAAGGTGATATGCATGATCTCATGGTGAAGGAATTAGGTTACTATGTATCAGAAAGCATATAGCAATTGAACTAATGAAATGACTTGATCTTTATGCTACGCTTATCTATAGGAGTATGTCCACCATATCATTCTCCTAACGATATGATCTTGTTGTTGATAACATCTCAATGTTCATGATAAGAAACCACAATCATTAATCAACCAACAAGCTAGTGAAGTATAGAGGCTATACTAGGGACTTCAAATTAAGTTTACAAATCACACAAGTATCAATGTTTCCTTGTTAATACTATTATAGCATGAATGCAAACATTTATCATAAACACAAAGATATAATAATAACTATATTTATTATTGCCTCTAGGGCATATCTCCAGATCTCCCACTTGCACTAGAGTCATCTAATCTAGATTACATGGTAATATACCGAACACCCATGGCAGTTTGGTGTTGGTCATGTTTGCCCTCGGGAGAGGTTTAGTCAACGGATCCGCCACATTCAGATCTGTGTACTTTGCAAATCTTTATATCCCCATCACGGATATGTTCTCGAATAGCGTGAAAACGCAGCTTGATATGCTTGACTTCTTGTGTGACCTTGGTTCTTGCGCATTGGCTATGGCGCCCATGTTATCACGATAGATAGACATTGGGTCCAGCGCACTTGGAACCACACCCAGCTCTGTAATGAACTCTTTCATCCATATCGCTTCTTGTGAAGCCTCAAAAGACCATGTATTCCGATTCGTTGAAGATCTCGCCACAACGCTTTGCTGCACTCCTCCACTAATCGCTGCACCATTCAAAATAAATACGTATCAGTTGTGATTTAGAATCATCCGGATCGGTGTTCCAACTAGCATCGGTGTAACCATTAACAACGGCTGTTCATCACCTCCATAAGAAAGAACCATATCCTTAGTTCTTCTCAAGTACTTAAGGATGTTTTTGACGATGTCCAATGATCCACTCTGGATCACTTTGATATCTGCTAGTTAAACTAACGACATATGCAATGTCGGGTCTAGTACATAGCATGGCATACATTAGAGATCCTATGGCTGAGGCATAGGGAGTTTTACTCATCCTTTCTCTATCTTACGCCGATGTCGGACTTTGAGTTTTACTCAAGGTCGTATTGAGCAACATGGGCAAGAACCCTTTCTTGCTTTCTTCCATTCCAAATCTCTTTAGAACTTTGTCCAAATATGTACTTTGTGACAATGATATTTGGCGTTCGATCTATCTCTATAAATCTTTATGCCTAATATGTAAGCTTCGCCAAGATCCTTCATTGAAAAACTATTATTCAAATATTCCTTGACACTATTAAGAAGGTCTACATCATTCCCAATCAACAATATGTCATCCACATACAGTATTAAGAATGCTCTGAGCTCCCACTCACTTTCTTGTAAATACAAGCTTCTCCATAAGTTTGTATAAAACCAAAACTTTTGATTACCTTATCAAAACGTTGATTCCAACCGGGATGCTTGCTTCAATCCATAGATGGACCGTTGAAGTTTGCATACCTTGTTAGCATCTATAGGATCGACAAAACCTTTGGGTTGCATCATATACAACTCTTCATCAATGTCTCCATTGAGGAATGCTGTTTTGACATCCATCTGCCATATCTCATAATCATAATATGCAGCGATTGCTAACATAATCCTCACAGACTTTAGCCGCTCTTTGGTGAGAAAGTCTCATCGTAGTCAACTCCTTGAATTTGTCGAAACCCTTTTGCGACAAGTCGAGCTTTATAGGATAACATTACCATCGACATCTGTTTTCTTCTTGAAAATCCATTTGTTCTCGACATTCTTCCGGCCATCCTAAGTCCACCAAAGTCCATACTTGGTTTTCGTACATGGATCCAATCTCGGATTTCATGGCTTCTTGCCATTTATTGGAATCTGGGCTCATCATCGCTTCCTCATATGTCTCGGGGTCATCGGTGTTGTCCACCACCATGACATTCATAACGAATCATACCAACTGCAGGTGGTACGAGTTCTCGTTGACCTCGAGGCTCTGTAGTAACTTCAACGAAGTTTCATGATCATCATCATTAGCTTCCTCCCTTGGTGCAGGCACCAGAACTTCTTCCGGTCTTTGCGCTACTCAATTCGAGAGAAGGTTCAACAACCTCGTCAAGTTCTACTTTCCTTCCGGTCACTTCTTTCGAGAGAAATTCCTTCTCTAGAAAGGATCCATTCTTAGCAACGAATGTTTTGCCTTGGATCTATGATAGAAGGTATACCCAATAGTTTCCTTGGTATCCTATGAAGACGCATTTTTCGCTTTGGGTTCAAGCTTGTCATTTGTAACTTCTTTACATAGGCTTCGCATCCCCAAACTTTAAGGAGCGACAATTTAGGTTTCTTCCCAAACCATAATTCATACGGTGTCGTTTCAGCGGTTTAGGCGGTGCCCTATTTAAAGTGAATGCGGCTGTTTCTAATGCATAACCCCAAAATGATAGCGGTAAATCTGTAAGTGACATCATAGAACGAACCATATCTAAGAGAGTTCGATTACGTTCGGACACACCATTCTGTTGTGGTGTTCCGGTGTGTCAATTGTGAAAGTATTAGCACTTCTTTAAATGCTCGCCAAACTCGTAACTTAGATATTCACCTCCACGATCGAGCAGAAATTTAATCTTCTTGTTACGTTGATTCTCTACCTCACTTTGAAACTCCTTAAACTTCTCGAAAGTTTCGGACTTGTGTTTCATGAAATAGATATACCCATATCTACTCAAGTCATCCGTGAAGGTAAGAACATAACGATAACCACCGCGCGATGCTACACTCATTGGACCACACACATCGGTATGTATGATTTCCAATAAGTCCGTAGCTCGCTCCATCATACCAGAAAATGGAGTCTTAGTCATTTTACCCATCAGACATGCTTCGCATCTTTCAAGTGATTCAAAATCAAGTGATTCAAGAAGTCCATCGGAATGGAGTTTCTTCATACGTTTCACTCCGATGTGACCAAGGCAGATGCCACATATAGGTCGAATTATCGCTTGATTTCAAACGTTTAGCCTCAATGTTGTTGATATGTGTATTTCCACTATCGAGATTCAATAAGAATAGACCATCTATCAAAGGTGCATGTGCGTAAAACATATTACTCATATAAATCGAACAACCATTATTCTCGGACTTAAACAAGTAACCGTCTCGCAATAAACAAGATCCTGATATAATGTTCATGCTCAACGCAGGCACTAAATAACAATTATTTAAGTATAAAACTAATCCCGATGGTAGATGAAGGGGTAGCGTGCCGACCGCGATCACATCAACCTTTGATCCGTTTCCCACGCGCATCGTCACCTCGTTCTTCGCTAGCTTCCGTTTATTCTGCGGCTTTTGTTTGAGTTACAAATATGAGCAACAGAACCCGATTATCAAATACCGAGCACTACTACGAGTACTAGTGAGATACACATCAATAACATGTATATCGGATATACCTTTCTTCTTGATGTTGCCGTTCTTGAGATCCGCCAAGTACTTTGGGCAATTCCGCTTCCATGACCTTCTCCCTGCGGTAAAAGCACTCGGTTTAGGCTTAGGTCCAGCCTTGGTCTTCTTCGTTGGCGTGGTAGCTTTCTTACCACCCTTCTTGAAGTGTCCTTTTGCTTAGACTTGCCTTTCTTGAATTTGGTGGTCTTATTGACCAACAACACTTGGTGCTCTTTCTTGATCTCCACTTACGCAGATTTTAACATGGCAAAGAGTTCAGCAACGTCTTGTTCATGTTCGCATGTTGTAGTTCATCACAAAGTTCTTGTAACTTGGTGGTAGTGATTAGGACACGGTAAATCCCCAAAGCATTAGGAATCACTATACCCAAGCTTTGAAGTTTGTTTGCGTGCCCGGACATCTTAAGCACATGCTCACTTGAGCCTGCCTTCTTCCATCTTGCAGTTAAAGAACTTTTGAAGCCTCATAGCTTTCAATTGCCGCATGAGTCTCAAAAATTAATTTGAGATCCTCGACAATATCATGTGGGTCGACTCTTCAAACCTTTTACAAGCTCGATTCTAAACCATACAAGATAGCACTTTGAACTATGGAGTCTTGATTCTTCCAGGCGAGGTAGCGTTCTTTACTTCATCGGGGCAGGGCTGCAGGTGGGTCACCAATGGTGCATCCGGCACATAGGTCAAATTACCAGGTGAGGACAATCCTCAAATTGCGGAACCAATCCATGAAGTTGCTTCCATTGTTTTTCAACTTTTCTTTCTCTAGGAGCATTAAAATTGATGGTAGGGGCTGCCATTGATCTACAACATATTTGCAATAGTTTAGACTAAGTTTATGACAAATTGAGTTCAAATTAATTAATGAAATTAAACTAGGTGAACTCCCTCAAAACAATATCCCTCACATTGTTTTAGTGATCACATGAACCAAATCCACTATATCAACACCGATCATCACGAGAGTTGACACAGTTTCAATGGCGAACAATCGTCATGTTCATCATATCTACTATATGACTCATGCTTTACCTTTCGGTGATCCGTGTTCGAGACCATGCGTACATGCTAGGCTCGTCAAGATCAAACCTTAGTTTCGCATGAGCAAATCTGGCTTGCTCACGTTGTATACACTTGCAGAATCTAGAACACCCGATCATCACGAGGTGCTTGAAACAACAAGCTTTAGCGGTGCTAACTGAGGGTGAACACTTTATGATTTGAAATTCATGTGCATGAGGGATCATCTTATAATGCTACCGTCGTCTACTAAGCAATACAAGATGCATAAAGGATTAACATCACATGCAATTCAATATATATGTGATATGATATGGCCTTTCTCCTTCGTGCCTCGATCTCCATCTTCAAGCACGAACATGATCTCCATCATCACCGGCATTGCATCAAGGTCAATGACGCTTCTCCATGGTTGTCGATCCACGGCTTCAAGTATTACAACTATTTGAATAGAACCGCAGGTCTTAACATAAATTAAAGACAACCATATGGCTCCCCCGGTTGTTGACTTACAATAAGGAACATTGCATACATCGAATATAATCACAATCATGGCCATATCACATCATTTGCACACACCTGCAAAACAAAGTTAGACGCTACTTTCTTTGCATATTTTACGTGGTTTGGGGCTTTCAATAAGTGTCGTTCTAACTTACGAACAAGAACCACAACATTGATACTAGCATTGTTGATCACCCGTTGTAAATTGGATCTTAACTATGCTAGGAGAAATATGCACCATAAAGCCACTTATGCAATACAAGTTACATGTCAAGCGTGGAGCAAGTCTCATGAACGATGTCATGTAAGGTTAGCCGGGCTTCATCCCAACATACCGCAAGATGCAAAGTACACAAAAGCAATCTACAATAAAAGCATCAACGCCCACAATGACCATTGTGTTCTACTCGCAACAGATCTACATATAGACACGGCTCACGATACCCTTTGTAGGGGTTCGTAGCATGGAAAACAAAAATTTTCTATCGCATACAAACAAACAAGCCAAGATCTATCTACTAGATTGTAGCAACGAGTCGATGGAGGAACTCACCCTCGAAGATTCCAAAGTGGTTAACGAGGCGATTCTCGTGGGTGATGTAGTCGTACTCTTCCGATCTCAAGATCGTGTAGGCGATCCTTCCAGGTATGCGTTCGGCAGCTTCATGATCGGTCACGTTCGGTACTCGACGAAGACCTTCCTCTCCCTTGTTCCGAGCAGTGGAGGTTGTAGCACTCTCCTCGCGATTCCGAAGACAACTGGCGTGGTACCTAAGTAGAGGAGATCCATGAGGCCTTAAGCCGGCTTGAGTATGGTGGAGCTTATGAGAGAGGATTAGTGGCCTAGTAATTAGACACACCAATTAGAGGCTCTAAACCAATTAGAAGGCTCTAAACTGTTGGCTAAAGCAATTAGAAGCTCTAAACCAAAACAGCTCTAAACCGGAGATCTAGAGTAGAAAGTAAAGCGTCTATGGAGGAGCCCTGCCCTCCTTTTATGGGAGGGAGGTCCTCAAGGCCAGGGAGGAGGAGTCCCTCCCAAGTCGGCCTTGGCTGGGCGCCCTGGAGGAGTCCTACTCCTCCTCCAGTTGTTCCAACTCCTCTTGCTTGTTTCCCAGTTTCTTGTTTTGGCGGTTTGACTTTCAAAGCTGGACATTTGACTTTTCTGTTTAGGATTCAATTTAATCCTTTATTTGGGACAGCAATAACACTTAGTACATGATGCAATCATTCAATGATCAATGACACATTCATGTACCCTTCCCCGGTCTTGGGACAATCCGGAACCTTCTAGAACATTCGATGAAAACACGGAATCATTCCCGAACTCAAAGCGGGACTTTCCTTATATGAATCTTATTCTCCGGACCATTCCGGATCACCTCGTGATATCCGGATCCCATCCGAGACTCGAACAACATTCGGTCTCTTTCTCATAATACCATAACTACTCAAACAACGTCGAATCCTTAAGTGTGTCTCCCTACGGTTCGTGAATTATGCGGACATGATCGAGACACTTCTCGAACAATAACCAATAGAGGAATGGAAATTCATATGGCTCCACATATTTCTCGATTACTTTGCGATCGAATGAACCACTTACATACGATACCAATTTCCCTTTGTCTCACGATATGTTACTTACCCAAGGTTATGATCGTCGGTATCTCTGCATACCTAGTTCAACCTTATTCTTGATAAGTACTCTTTTCTCGTTCGTGATATGTGATCCTTGTGACCAAGTCACATGCTTGCAAGCTAATTGGATGACATTCCAAGAGGGCCCAGAGTATATCTATCCGTCATGTGGATGGACAAATCCCACTCTTGATCCATGTGTCTCAACCAATACTTTCCGAACACTCAATGCCACTTTTATAACCACCACATTACGGTGTGGTGTTTGATGTCATCAAAGCATCCATCCGGTAAAGGTGATATGCATGATCTCATGGTCGAAGGAATTAGGTTACTATGTATCAGAAAGCATATAGCAATTGAACTAATGAAATGACTTGATCTTTATGCTACGCTTATCTATAGGAGTATGTCCACCATATCATTCTCCTAACGATATGATCTTGTTGTTGATAACATCTCAATGTTCATGATAGGGAAACCACAATCATTAATCAACCAACAAGCTAGTGAAGTATAGAGGCTATACTAGGGACTTCAAATTAAGTTTACAAATCACACAAGTATCAATGTTTCCTTGTTAATACTATTATAGCATGAATGCAAACATTTATCATAAACACAAAGATATAATAATAACTATATTTATTATTGCCTCTAGGGCATATCTCCAACACTCCGGACCAGTATGCAGTACGACCCAGCCCTTCTATGAGACAGGTGGGCCGGAGACTCCGGTCCAGCAGCACCGGAGACTCCGGTCCAAGACCCACACCGGAGACTCCGGAGGAGTCTCCGGACCTTGCTCTGCACCCCCATATAGAATCTCCTAGCCAGGTTCCTGATGCCTCCACCGGGGACACCTGCGGAAACTCTGGTCCACACCGGAGACTTCGGTCCACGCAGACCAGAGACTCCGGTCTGGACCAAATAAGAGGCAAACTTCAAATGGTGATATCTAGAGTTTGGAAACTCCGGTTGACCCGAAACCAATTTTGTTGAAAATATTGGATACCACCAAGAGAGAACATTTCATGTATTATAAAGTGATATACCTCTCTTGGTGAGAAACCGGAAAACCTCAAAGATCAAAAACGCAATATGATATAAAAGGGAAATCCGTTTTTGATGAACTAGAGCTTGTTATGAATATTACCACAAGCTCTAGAACCTCACATGGATAATATACAAATAACAACCAAGAAAGGATGATGCTAAGTATGCAAAGGTTTGAGCTCTCTCTAAACGATATGATCGAGTTACTCACTTGAGAGCCCCTATTGATAGTACGGTTATCTATCCTATAAACCGGTCTCCCCAACTAACACCATGAGACCGGTCCGAACAAAACCCTATCAATATCATAACTTTGTCTTGCGCATATTCCACTTGATCTTGATGTATACGATCTTGTCCTTCTCAAGATGGAACACCTTTCTTGATTGCTCTTGCACGCACTTGCTTGATGAAGACTTGCAAGTTGCTCCCCCATACGACATGGGGAAACCTTTACTTTGACCTTGTCTTCATCGATCCATGATCACCGAGGATGGCAAGCTTCAAGCGTGATATCTTATAGATATGGCACATCTTTATCTTGCACAACATTCCTTCTAACACCATTTGGATTATGTCTTGAAGATACATATGCTGAACTCTATCTTCTTCTTCAAGACACCCTTGAGAAAGGCTCAACTTCTCACATGACCAATCTGTGGATCACTCTTTGAACACCTTGGTCACCACTTGATCATCTTCACTTTATTCTTCTCCAAACCTTGAAGCCAACATATGGTTCAAGCACTGCCTATGGACAATTCCTACAAGTACAACTTGATACAAGCATTAGTCCATAGAGATTGTCATTAATTACCAAAACCACACATGGGGTCCCACATGTTCTTTCAATCTTTCTAACTAGTAATTGCATTGTTATGCCTTGCTCAGATCTTGTCAATTGCCCTGGTGTAATTTGTTTACTCTTCATGACATGTTGTTTATCTAAGGAGAGCACCTCTAGTGAACTATGGACCCCGGTCCAATCTTTACCATTGATACATCTTCCACTGTTACTTGTTTACTTGCTGCAAGCCACCATTATCTTCCACACATATGTTTAATCCTTTGTTACAACAAACCGGTGAGCTTGACAACCTCACTGATTCATTGGGGAAAATTCTTGAGTTTGTGTTGTGCAGATCTCCGCGTTGCTTGCAACACCTGTGCGACGTTTCCTTCCTCCTTCTGGTTCGATAACCTCGGTCTCTACTGAGGGAATACTTGCTGCTGTGCTCATCACACCTTGCTCTTGGGGTTTCCAACGAAGTGCTCCACGTTAAGCACCATCATCAGCCACACCACTTGATGTTTCCTCTTCATCATCTTCATTGTTGTAGGAGAATTCTTCATGGGTGATCAATACAATTTCACCTGACTTCTTATTGATGGGATTCTTCTTGATGAAGGGTTTCTTGAAAGGAGCTTTGGAGGTTTTCTTCAACACAAGTTACCCCCATGATCTTATCTTTTCTCATAGGGACAACCCCCCACAAAGTGATAGCGGTCGCCACAATTGAAGCAAGTTCTCAATTTAGTGACATTGTATCTTCTTCCATTTGGGTTTCTTCTTCGTTGCATTTCCATCTTGGCCTTGGCGGGATCTTTCCAAAAGTTTTTTCATAGAAGGCCATATATTCACCATGAGCAATCTTGACATCATCGGGATGGCTCATAGATAAGCCTTCATCACTATCATCTTCATCCACATACTCCACAACTTTGGCCTTTAAGGCAAGGTTGACACTATTGCTCATTCCAAGGGCTCGAGCATGGGCATCTTTGGCATTCTTGGTAGCAACCTTGAAAGAGGCCATCTCTTGCATAACTTCGTTGGAGGTCATGAGATGGTAGTTGTGTCTTCCTCGTAGGCTCTTCAAATCAGTGGGCTCAAAGGGCATGAGTGAACTCACATATTTCCTTTTTATCCAAGCATCATCCACATGTGAGGCACCCACATTACTAAAGGCGACGGTGGTGGACTTGAGCCTTCGATACATGTCTTCATGATCTCCACCATCCTTCATATAGAAGCCTTCGACTTCATTGCTTAGTGCATCATACTGGTTCCTTCTCATGCTCTCGTTTCCAACATACAACTTCGTGAGAGCATCCCAAGCTTCCTTGGCGGTGTTGAGGTGTTTAATGTGAGGGTAATCTTTTGTACCCAATCCTTGTTGAATCATGTGCAAAGCGGTGGCATTGAGTTGACTATTGACAACTTCTCTTATTGTCAAGTTGGTTGGATCCACAATATGGAGTCCTTATTCAATGATATTCCATAACTCAATACAAGAGCTGTGCACATGAGATTTCATTAGTGATTGCCATCGAGCAAAAGTAGATGCAGCAAGCTTAGGTGGGTCTTCTCTATTGTTTATATGAGGGTGAGGAATTGGTGGGTTGGTAGAGTACCATCCTTGAGCCTCATGGTGCCCTCCCTTCCCACCATCCTTTTTGGTGGAGGGATTAGTGTTTTCATTTCCCCCACCACCACAACCGCGGGTGATGACGAGGCATTCACCTTTGGAGGTGGTGGTAGTCCCTCTTGAGGTGAGGGAGGAGATGATGCTTTAACAAATTTCTCAAATAGATCGCGCAATTGTTTGATCTCATTTCCCATGGTGGAGCTCAAGTTTGTTTCCAAATTCTTGAGGTCCGCCATGGACACCGTGGTACTAGCATCATCCCCTACCTCATACCCTTTGCTACCTATTTACTCTTAGGCGATAAAGCCCGAATAAAGAGCCGAGTCTTTCATACCAATTGAAATGATCGTATGGGCACCTAGAGGGGGGGTGAATATGTGTTACTTCAAATTTTATTCGTTTTCAAATTATGGTTTGACACGAAAGGTAAATTCTCTAGATTATGCAACTAAGGTGAATTTACCTATATGTCAAACTAGCACATACACTAAGCAATAACAAGTGAATTAAAGTGCGGTAAAGGATAGAAGTAACCAAAGTGAAGCACACAGAGACACGGGGGTTTGTTTCTCGTAGTTCCTTCCTTTTGAGGGGAAGTACGTCTACGTTTGGAGAGGGGGTCGATTCACCTCTTCCACTATGTCGGCAACCTTTGAGGTGGAAGCCGACACCTTTACAACAAGTTTAAGGCACACATCCATAACCTAATTGGAGGCTCTCGAATATAAGCAAGCTGTCGAACAATCAAAGACAATCTTGTAAGAACCAAATCAAAAGCTAGGGTTTCCAAAGAAACACTAGAGCAAGGGGGCCCTCAAGTGAATGAGGGGGAAATGAAAATCTCTCTTGGTGAAGATGTAGATCAAGGCCTTCTCCTTCGATTCTCCAAAGATCAATGACTTTGGATGGTTGGATGAAGTTGGTGGCTCAAATGGTGTTGGAGTTCATGAGTGGGTCGAGCAGCTGGAGGAAGGGGATAAGGTCCCCTATTTATAGGCCACCACTCACTGAACCGTTTTCTGACTGTTGGAGAACTTGTCAGACCGGAGACTCAGGTGTGCAGGCTGGAGTCTCCGGTCTAAAATGGATACTCCGGCCAATCTCCGGACCGAGCTCCGGACCACCATACAGACTGTCCCAGCCCTTGGAAAAACTCCTCCGGAGACTCTTCATAGTTTCTGGACCCTGTGGACCGGAGACTCCGGTCCAGCCATGCCGGAGACTCCGGTCTGAGGCTTGGAGCGGAGACTCCGGACAGTCTCCGGTTGATCGCCGGAGAAGGTCCCAAGCTGATTTCTAGAGGCCCCTTCGGAGATTCCTGGGGAAACTCTGGACCACAGCGGAGACTCCGGTCCAGTCAGACCGGAGACTCTGTCTTGGAGTTCCCAGAAGCTTGCATATGTTGCAGGGATAATTCCGCAAGTCAAGGGTCCTTTTCACTTTGCATTATATCAACCTGTAGACATTAGCATACTGTAAAATTATCTACGAGTTGTTAATGAACACCAAAAGTGATTAAGACAGTAAATGTCCTTTCATACTTGTTATTCATTTACCGTTGTGTTGGATTTTGTATGGTTTGTAATACTTTGGGGATATTCTATGATGCATGTTATGATTTAGATCTATAATATTAACTTGTTTATCCATATCATGAGGCGATTGACACCACTGTGGGGGTAGATGAGAGAGATGTGATAATACTCATAACATATCACAACATCTGAATCATTGCACTAGTGTTTAGAATGTTTTCCATTAAGAAGTATGATGTATGTAGGTAATGGGTGGCCGAGTGACAACGCAAATGTATTGAGTGACAGCAATGCAGCCCAACATCCTTTATCTAGGGGTAAAAAGGGAGAAGTATGATGTGTGGTGTGACAAAAACCAAATGCTAGCCTTATTGCAAGGGTGACCTAGCAACACAAAGGAGTACTTCTTTCACCTATGTGTTTTATGACATGTAGCCACCATAAAAGTATCATTAAAACATGACAATTGTGTGTACCTTTACTATCTAAAACATGATAATCACCATAGATGGAGAAGATAGGATTAAGTGAACCCATGTCCATTGTTCCTATAAAATAAAACCCTTGTCTTGTCCTCTTGCATTGAAGAGGATTGGGACACTTTTATATTCTTGTTTTGTTACATTAAATTTACAACTATTGAAACAACCATCTTATTTCTTAAAACTTGTTTAGTGCATAATCAACTAAAGCTTATGACACTTTAGTTGTAGAGAATAGATAGCTTTTCCTTCTTGCTCCTGCGGATCGATACCCAACTTCCACTTGAGAGGTACTACGGTGATCCCCTGCACTTGGGGGTTATCAAGATACTTTTCTGGCGCCGTTGTCGGGGAGTGTAGCGCTTAAGTTTCTAATCTTGTGTGCACTAAACAATATATTTACTTTCAGTTTTGTTTTACTTTCACTTTGTTTTATATCTTGTAATATTTTAAGGGGAGGTTTACTTCTCGTTTGGTTGAGAGTTCTAGTCTAGTTGTTTTTAGAAAATGGAAAATACCAAAAATCCTATTTTTATGAGCACATGTGTGAATTTTGATGACCCATTGCATATGTTAAAGAATTCTCCTGAATTTGTTAAAAACATAGAGAATTAATTGAAGGGAAACGTCTAAAAAATGTTATGAATGTGATAAATCGTATTTCTATGGAGTTTCTTGAAAAACATCATGATATAACTTGTTGCTCTCAACATAAAGAGAGACACTTTGTCTTCCAATGTATGTTCCATGAAGATATGCAATTGCATCTTACAATAGAAGGGATTATATTCAGCTAGGATTGGAATAAGTAGAGGAATATATCATTTTTATGGTTAGAACTATAAGACTCATGTTGTGGTTAGATCACAAGAATGTTTTATTGATTGTACGCTTATTATTTGCATGGATGAATTCTCTAAAAATATATATACTATTGACTATAACAAGAGGCTTATTGCTGCCTAAGAGAGCACTACTGTTTTGTAGGGAGAAGATGACAAAAGCATAAGCTTGGGGATGCCCATGCACCCCAAAGAAGAGGAGAAACATGAAGAAGAAGAAGATATGGTCCAACCTAATTTTTGGGATGTATGGGAACCTCTCAAAAATGATAGTAACACTAAAACTCAAAACCCATTTGTCATTTATGAGAACCCATGCTATGATAATTGTGTAACTAAAAATTATATGGCCATCTTTGATAAACCATGATATTATGATAAAACTAATAACATGCATTCACTTGCTACTACTAGTGATATTATTGATGATGAGGAGTGGTGCTTACATATGCTATATGATAATGCTTTAGATGATGGCCCTATTATAATACACGAGGATGAAATTGATATACTTGTTGTCCATGATGATAGTCTTGTTAGTAAGAGTCCTATAATATTTTTGAACTCTCCTATGTTAACCATAGAGGAGAAATATGCACTTGCTAAAAACTATTTATGTGGTTTGCAATTACATTATGTTGAAAATCCTTATTGTAACCATGATATTTTTTTTGAAAAGAGTACTAGCAACTATTTTGACAGAGGAAAGCATGCTAATAAATAACATGATAATTATGATGATGCTCATCATAAAACAAACTTTACAAACTTGCATGCTTCCAATTAGACGCGGACGAAGAGGTACTTAATGAGGAAAGCGACGGATGAAATTTTGGTCGTGCGAAAACCAGCTTAACACAAATTATATAGCAAAGATATAAATTATGATACCGTCAAACTACGAGCAAGGCTTTAACATCATTGATGTCACAAAGGACACCTTCGAGCGACGATCATTGCCGACATGCCTACTCCAACACCACTGACACATCATCGCCAAGGTCTACATCAACATGGTCTTCATCAACATCTTCGTCGACACATCACCGTCGCCACTATACCCGTCCACATGATGGACATACAACTACGATGCCCTCTGACAGTACAACTGCAAGGAACGGCGACGACATGGCCATGTCCACAACCCGATGACTACATCAACAAACCAGCATCACAATTGTTATGCCCCTATGACTGCACATATGATTCTGGCAAAACCTTGTATTCTTGATGGGTTCCTCCGATCCTGGCAAAACTGGTGGTCTCACTTATGACCACTCAATAGATTCCCCCAATGGTACCTTCCACAACTGCAGTAAAACGCCAATTTTTGCGCCCGCATCGGCCATATAACATCCGACAACTATGACATCGACCACAACCACCTCGACCACGGCCACATAACAATTGGCTACATCGACATCAACAACAATGTCTATAGCTACATATCGACAAAAACTCCAATCAACATCGTCCGCTCATTACCACCGTCCATGACACTCCCACTATGATTGCGGGAGGGAAGAGAGGCACCAGAAGGGGACGTAGTCACCACCCCTAGATGCTGGACATGATCATTAGAGACACAGTTGGTGATGACGACAAGAACAATATGGGGGACTTCAAATCCAGTCGCAAATGTCCGCTTCTCACCCGCTACAGCTAAAGGGGAATGTTTGGAATACGTATAGGACTTAGAGATAGACTAGGACTTATCTTCTTGTACTCCAAATCCCTCCCCTTGCGGTGACCCAGCATACCAGTGCATGTGTAGTACACTATAGTCGTTGACATGACATCCACAGAACACCGTTTCGTAAATATCACATCCCACAGAGTGGTACAACAGAAACATTGCAGGTCCATATTACAAAGATACACACATTATTATTATTACAATACCGGAAGTTCAAGACTTCCAAAAGATCCAACTTACAAACCAAAATATAAGATGTTCAGCGGAATTTTAAAAGTAACAACTCCGATTAGGAGTGGGGCTCAACAACTTATTTTATAGAGTTCATGTTGTTCGGCTCCGTTGGTTACTACTAACTAGACTCTTAAGTGGACTCGTTCTCATCGACACCGTAACAGATCTCGTAGTCCACGCCTTCAACTCCTCCGGATAGGTCACGTTCCTCGTAGAACACGTCTTCTTGGCATTCAGCTGCATATATTGGCACGTCTTCGGAATCCTCAGAGTCTAAGCAAGGGATCAAAGGAAATAATGAGTAACAGCGTTACCCAACAAGTTCATTATATGCAAGGTGGGAAGTTTGATGCTCTATCTACCACCTCGGATTATAAATCCTTGGCACTATGCAGTTTTTGTAAATCTTTCTTCAAAGATTGATTTTATTCTTAAAAACTATGACAATCAGCCTTCACAGGTTGACTAGAACTTTTATGGAGTTCCTTTCCTACTGCGTTCGTAGCTTCTTCCCGGAACAGGGAGTAACAAGTTACAGTTCTTACACTCTGCAGGGGTGCGTTACTTTACCCATGAGAGATCAACTCCTTGTTGCACAACCGGGCGTACTTTCCCGTCCATAGTTCCATGATGTGGGGCCCAGTAGTTGGTCCAAGCCAATCACTGCCCCCTTCGCGACCCCGCATGCCTCCTTGGTGTACACCATGCCCACATAATGAATTACGGCAATGGCTTATACAAACCGTTAGATGCCAGAACTATCATGGGATGTTGAGAGTTCCCACCCATATGCTGCATATCCTCTATGAATTACCAATTAATATGCACGCTACGAGGATAACAGCCACAACCTGCACATCCGGCTTCATGCGAGAGGAAGAAGATACAGTTGAGTTCTTTGTCCCATTCCAAATCTCATGGCTAACGCGTAATATACGGCGCTAGAATCACTGATGTCAGGGGTTATTAAGTTCCTACTTGATCATTATTGTTGCAATTAGAACTCTAAGTTCTATTGCTCCATCATATCATCACTTAGGATGATATTTATAAATTTTTTATTTGGGAAAATAATATTTTCTTTCTTTTATAGCATATATGATAACACACAATTTGTAAATACTTTGATAAAGACTCTTCAAAGGATATGAGAAAGTGATGAACTTGCCTTGTGATGGCATGGTAGTGAAGTCTCATGCTTGCACTGGACCTTGAGCTTCTAGTTCTACAAAAACATCATTATTGCCCGGTAAGGACAATATTTAAAGAAGCAAAATGATTATGCAAATAATGTAATGCATTATTTGAATTTGTATGCATTTATCCCAAAAAGTTTCTATTTGAGTAATAAAGGCTTATAAATATTATTATTTTAATATTTTATAACATATATTGAATTATTTTATTTCCCTTTATTTGACTTATATTTATTTAATGATTACTTTAGGAATTATTAATTATACCTTAATTTTATTACTAACTATTTATTTAGTATTTTTCAAAAATACTATAATATTAATAAATAATAGAGGTGATTTTTATTTATTTTTAACACCTTTCAATAATTTTGTAAAATTCCATAAGGAATATTTAATTTACAAAATTCTTATAAAAATTTGAATATCCAAAATTTGATAGCTTATTTTATTTGTATAGAATGGATTATTGTGAATCCAAAAATGTTTTATTTATAATTTTTGGACTATTATTCTATTTTCTAGAATTTTATTAAATCTAGGGGTATTTTGGTCTTTTCCTTTTTATTAAAACAGGCTTGAAAGAATTTTTGGGCTAGTTATTTTTATTGGGCCCTGTTGGCCCACTAGTACTAGACAAAAGAGCCACCCCGAAGGGTCTGGCCCAGCTCGGCCCATTCCTCACTGTCTCTCTCTCTCACGCGAGTTCATCTTCTCCTCCTCTGACCCGACCTCGTGGCCGCCGATGCCGCCACCGGCGATTCCCGCCGCCATCGGCCGTTCTGGTCGCCGTCGTGGTGTGGTAGGGGGTTGTCGACGACGACCGTTCGTTCTATCCAATTGGATTCGAGCCTAGGGCTCTCCTGCGATGGATCGATGCCGTCCCGAACCCTAGAGTTTGGGGATTGACATGGATTCAAGTGCGGTCATGGTCGTCATGCGTTGAGGTGATGCTCTGCACCTCCAGGCGTGATCGTGTTGTCGTGGCCGCGGGTTGCGAATACCGCCCAGGGTGCTCCCCGTGCCGCCATGGCCATCGACCCCTCTGCTTCCTCTGCTATCCTTCAGCGAGGACCTAAGGTGAGTTTGTTTCCCCTCTCCTGGTGCTCTCTATGCTTGCTGATTCGATGTTAGATGTTAGTGGTGTCCTCTCTGGCTATTGTCTGATTCAGATTAGGATGATTATCCCTGTTAGGTTTCCAGTGATGTGCTTGTTCATGTACTGGAGGAATTGATTCATGTTTTAGATGGTATGTACCCATACTGAATGTTCATTGGCCTGAGGCTTGTTGGTTGATCTGATGTATGGTGTTTCTGGTGGCTTACTTGATGATTTGATGCTTGGATTGCATCTGATTCAGATGATGTGGTTGTATGGGAACCATGCTTGGTAAAGCTAATGATCTAATAGTTCTCAACTGTTCATTTGATTCATAGTCATGATTATGATAAGATACAACTAATGCCCTAGTGTTGTTAGCTTGGAAATTGATATGTGGATTGAGATCCTCATGATCTCAAACAGTGAAGTGTGTTATAGGAATATTCTAGTTATGATTCATGTTTTTTAACAGGAAAATGATTAGTTAGTTGATTCTCTGAATCTAGGATGATTTTCTGCTTTTCCTGATTCATATTTAATTGTTCTTGTGACACCATCATGTATGGCACACATGTTAAATTCTAAGCCATGGATTTGGTTAGTTGATACTTGAGACAACCTTGGCTTTGAAAACTAGAGATGCTCATATCTGAATTCCCTATGACCAATGATGTTGGTCTGAGGCTTAGGGATTCAATCTTATCTAGTTGGTTCATTTAGATAGTATTGGTAGTGGTACCAGCTATTCTTTATTGAATCATAGCTTGGCAAAATGATAGTGATCTTGATCAACTTATGGGTTCCAAAGATTTGTTTCTAAGGTGCTACTCTTTTTTAGAGATGTGCCTAGAAATAGATCATAGGTATATATATGATTGAATTGTAGAATATGATTTAACAACCAGAGCAAGGATGTTGCTCTGAGATCTGGTTGGATTCTGGTGCTTTGCTGTTTGCCTTTAGATTTTTAGAAATCCCTATGATGGATTCACCCCACTTGGGTGTCTTCTGAGGGTTTGTTTTGTAAAAAAACACATGCTTTTCTCTAAATAAGATGATTAGATCATGTGAAGGTTTTATGAAACTCACCACAAAAGCTGATATTTGTGGAGCAAGTTGGTGATGATCTTGATCTGGTTTTGCTGGACTCTTGTGCTTGATCTGGAGCTATCCTGCTCCTCCTAGCTCCTGGGCTTGGCCTTGTTGTCCACCTTGTTCACCCCCTCCTTATGTCACCATCCTGGTGATGTTTGGGTTAACTGGTGGTTGGTTTGGCTGCTGTTCTTGGTTTACTTGTTGTATACCTTGGCTGTGTTGTGGTGTGGTGTGGTAATGCACTGGGGTGCTTCCCCACGGCTGTGTTCTGGTTTTGTTTGATCTGGTTGTGCTTGTGCAGTTGATAGCACACCCCCTTGCATGCTTGTGTGTGTGCAGCCTGTGTGCCTGCTATGCACATATGGATAGGTTCAAAAGATTGGATCTTACTGTTACCAAACTACTTTTACCTTGACTGGTGAATTGATCCCTTTTGGCTGCCCTTTGCATTCTGGCTGTGAGTTTATGAAAGATGAAATCTTTCAGATTGGTGAAACTTGCCCCTCTTTAACATTTCTCAATGATGAGATTGTCAAGTGCACCTCACTGACATATCTGAGAGAAATACATACTAACACTAATCTTGTTTTATTTCTGTTTATCCTTGTTTTGTAGGTTCAAAGATAAAGGTGAAGATTTAGTTTAGGTTTTAGATATAGGATAGTTAGTAGATGTATTTTTCTTAATCCTTTGTAAATTTTTATAGTTCCTGTAATATTTATTTTATTCAATTGTAATAAATATTATGTTATTATTAATAAAGAAGATTCTTATTCTTTATTCTATTGTATCTTGTTTATGTCTTTACAATATGAATATGAATTTCATAATTTCTATTGTCTTAAGATTTAAGCTATACTACCTATATCTTAATTAATTTAAGATTCAAATCTTATATCTAAATCATTTAAATTATTATTCAAACACCTTAAGTTTTTAAAATTCAAACCCCTTTCAAAACACACATAATTGTTTTAAGATCACATCAAATTTTATAACAATCCTACTTTAAGTCTAAACCTAATCTTAAAGTAAGAAAGAAACATTGATCACTTAAGATTTTATTTGGAGAAATTTTTTCCCACTTTTTCACAAGTAGATGCATGCAACAATACATAATCCTAAATCTACCCTTCGTTAGGTTCCTAAATGCTGGGATGTTATGGACTTCCCCCCTTAAATTAAACTTCGTCCCAAAGTTTGTTGGAGATGTACCTGAATAGTTCTGGATAAGTTTTTCTTAAATCCTCTTCTTTCTCCCATGTGGCTTCCCTTTCCAGGTGATGTTCCCATTGTACCTTGCAATACTTGATTGCCCTATTCCTCAATCTTTTCAAATTTTATTCTAGAATCTTGCAAGGCTTTTCAATATAAGTCAGGTCTGCTTGTAGTTCTATCTCTTTATGTGTTATTGCATCCTCTGGAACTTTCAAACATTTGCGAAGTTGTGATACATGAAAAACATTATGCACTTGAGCCAGTCTTGATGGTAACTCTAAAGCATAAGCTATAGTTCTGTTTTGGCTCAGTATCTTGAATGGTCTGATATATCTTGGGCTTAATTTCCCTTTGACTCCGAACCTTTTTACTCCTTTCGTTGGACTTACATTCAAATAGACCATATCTCCTACTTCTGGATGCCATGATCTTCGGCTTTGATCCGCATAACTTTTCTGCCTGCTCTGGGCTATTTTCAGTCTATCCCTGATCTTATCAATGATGTATTGTCTCTCCTTGATATAATCAGGCGCAAATTCTTTGCTTCTTCCAGGTTCGTACCAACATATTGGTGATCTACACTTCCTTCCATACATAACCTCATATGGAGATGCCTTCAGACTACTCTGATAGCTATTGTTATAAGAAAATTCGGCCAAAGGTAGGTGATCCTCCCATGTTCCTCCAAAATCC
This sequence comes from Avena longiglumis, assembly GCA_030063025.1. Taxonomy (NCBI): domain Eukaryota; kingdom Viridiplantae; phylum Streptophyta; class Magnoliopsida; order Poales; family Poaceae; genus Avena; species Avena longiglumis. The sequence continues at coordinate 435,955,162 of CP125978.1, forward strand.
AGTGCACAAGCTCTCAACATTTCTTCTAGTATTTGATTTGTTCTTTCAGTTTGACCTCCTGTCTCAGGATGATATGTCGTGCTAAAATCTAACTTTGAACCAAGTGCCTCATGCAATTTCTTCCAAAATGCTAAAGTAAACACTGATCCCCTATCAATTACGATCTTCTTGGGTACTCCATGCTTACTTACTATCTCTTTGACATATACTTCAACTAACTTCTCGACATTATATTTTTGATTCACTGGAATAAAATGTGCACTCTTAGTGAGTCTGTCCACTATTACCCATATCATGTCCTTCTTCTTTGGTGTCATAGGTAATCCTGTGATGAAATCCATACCTATTTCTTCCCATTTCCATTCAGGAATTTCTAAGGGTTGTAATGGTCCTGCTGGATTTTGATGTTCAGCTTTCACCCTTTGGCAAGTATGGCATTCAGATACATATTTAGCAATATCTCTTTTCATGTTATTCCACCAGAATAGTTCCTTCAAATCCATATACATCTCAGTACTCCCTGGATGTATAGAATATGGGGTGGTATGTGCTTCTTTGAGTATGATATTTCTGATCTCAGTCACATCTGGAACACATAAACGGTCTTGGAACCATAAAGATCCATAATCTCCAAGGCGAAAAACTAATTTTTGCCCTTGAGATATCCTCCGAATTTCCTCAGCAATAAAAGGTTCTTCTTCTTGACGTCTAAAAATTTCTTGCTTAAGATCACTGTCATGTTCTGCAACTACCTGCATAGTCGCAAATCCTCCAAGAACCTTTGTTCTGATGAATTGGAGTTATAATCTTTCCAAGTCTATTTGTAACTCTTTTGGTAACTCTCTGTTGCTAGGTTGAATATCTGCACTCTTTATGCTTAAAGCATCTGCTAGAACATTTGCTTTTCCTGGGGTGTAATTGATTGTTAGATCATAATCCTTGATTAATTCCAACCAACGCTTCTGTCTCATGTTCAATTCATTTTGAGTGAAGAAATATTTGAGACTTTTATGGTCAGTGTATAACTCACATCTGGCTCCATAAAGAAAATGCCTCCATCCTTTCAGTGCAAAAACTATTGCTGCTAACTCTAGATCATGGGTTGGATAGTTGACTTCATGTGGTTTCAATTGTCTTGAACCATAAGCAATTACTTTCCGGTCTTGCATTAATACACACCCCAAACATTCTTTAGATGCATCATAGTACACGATGAAATCCTTCCCTGTTTCAGAAACTGCTAAGATTGGAGTTGTGGTTAATCTTGTTTTCAACTCTTGGAAACTTGCTTCACACTTCTCATCCCACTTAAATGGTGTATTCTTCCTTAATAATTTAGTCATTGGTCCAGCTATTTTGGAGAAACCTTCAATGAATCTCCAATAATAACCAGCCATTCCTAGGAAACCTCGAATTTGTTTCACATTGGTTGGTGCAGTCCACTCTAGTACTGACTGAACTTTAGATGGATTCACAGCAATCCCATCTTTACTGATCACATGACCGAGGAATTCTACCTCATCTAACCAGAACTCACACTTACTGAACTTAGCATAAAGCTTATGTTCTCTTAAAATCTGCAATGCTATTCTCAAATGGTCAGCATGATCTTCCTTATCCTTGGAATATATCAGAATATCATCAATAAAGACGATGACAAACTTATCCAAATATGGCATGAAGATCTTGTTCATCAGATTCATGAATATTGTCGGTGCATTAGTCAAACCAAATGGTACCACCAGATATTCATGGTGTCCATATCTTGAGATAAATGCTGTTTTTGGAACATCTTTCGGCTTGATTTTTATTTGATGGTATCCAGATCTTAAATCGATCTTTGAAAATACTCCAGCTCCTTTCACTTGATCAAACAAATCTTGAATTCTTGGTAAAGGATACTTGTTCTTGATCGTCACGTTATTCAGATTTCTATAATCACCACACATCCGTCTTCTACCATCTCTCTTATCCACAAAAATTACTGGTGTTCCCCATGGAGATACACTTTCCTGTATAAATCCTTTTCTTGCTAACTCATCAATTTGCTCCTTGAGTTCTTTAAACTCCTTGGGTCCCATTTTATATGGTGCCTGAGCTATTGGGGCTGTACCAGGTATTAGGTCAATGGTGAACTCTATCTCCCGGTCTGGTGGAATTCCTGGTAATTCCGTTGGGAAAACATCTTGGAATTCATTAACTACAGGAATTTCTTCTAATTTAACTTCCTTCATTGAATTCAACTACAGATCCACCATGATATGACTGTGTTTATCTGCCTGGTAAACTATCCTTGCTCCACTTGGAGTTTTGATTGAGACAGTTTTCTCCTCACAATTTATCTGAGCTCCGTGTTCCATCATCCAATCCATCCCAAGCACTACTGCAATTTCCTTCAAAGGAATCACATAAAGGTCTGCGAAATATGTATAACCACAGATCGAGATAACCTGATCTTGTTTTATGTGGCGCACAATCACTGTTGGAGATATGCCCAAGAGGCAATAATAAAGTGGTTATTATCATATCTTCACACTTATGATAAATGTTTACATACCATGCTATAATTGTATTAACCGGAAACATTAATACTTGTGTGATTTGTAAACTAAAATAAGAGTCCCTAGTATAGCCTCTTGTTAAACTAGCTTGTTGGTTAATATATGATCATGGTTTCCTGATCATGAACATTGAGATGTTATTAACAACAGGATCATATCATTAGGAGAATGATGTGATGGACATACTCCTATAGATAAGCGTAGCATAAAGATCAAGTCATTTCAATAGTTCAATTGCTATATGCTTTACGATACATAGTAACCTAATTCCTTCGACCATGAGATCATGCATATCACCTTTACGGATGGATGCTTTGATGTCATCAAACACCACACCGTAACAGGTGGCTATAAAAGTGGCATTGAGTGTTCGGAAAGTATTGGTTGAAACACATGGATCAAGAGTGGGATTTGTCCATCCATATGACGGATAGATATACTGGGCCCTCTCGGTGGAATGTCATCCAATTAGCTTGCAAGCATGTGACTTGGTCACAAGGGATCACATATCACGGAACGAGAAAAGAGTACTTATCAAGAACGAGGTTGAACTAGGTATGCGGAGATACCGACGATCATAACCTCGGATAAGTAACATATCGTGAGACAAAGGGAAATTGGTATCGTATGTAAGTGGTTCATTCGATCGCAAAGTAATCGTAGAAATATGTGGAGCCATATGAATTTCAGATTCCTCTATTGGTTATTGTTCGAGAAGTGTCTCGATCATGTCCGCATAATTCACGAACCGTAGGGAGACACACTTAAGGATTCGACGTTGTTTGAGTAGTTATGGTATTATGAGAAAGATACCGAATGTTGTTCGAGAGTCTCGGATGGGATCCGGATATCACGAGGTGATCCGGAATGGTCCGGAGAATAAGATTCATATAAGGAAAGTCCCGTTGGAGTTCGGGAATGATTAGGTGTTTTCATCGGGAATGTTCTAGAAGGTTCCGGATTGTCCCAAGCACCGGGGAAGGGTACATGAATGTGTCATTACATATTGGAATGATTGCATCATGTACTAAGTGTTCTTCTTGTCCCAAATAAAGGATTAAATTGAATCCTAAAACAGAAAAGTCAAATGTCGTTTGAAAGTCAAGCTGCCAAAACAAGAAACTGGGAAACAAGCAAGAGGAGTTGAACCAACACGGAGGAGGAGTTGGACTCCTCCAGTCGGCCAGCCCTAGGCGAGTTGGGAGGGACTCCTCCTCCTGGCGCGCCAAGGACCCCTCCCATATAAGGAGGGGGGCTCCTCCTAGAGACACATAACTTTCTACTCTAGATCTCGGTTTAGAGCTGTTTTGGTTTAGAGCTTCTAATTGCTTTAGCCAACAGTTTAGAGCCTTCTAATTGGTTTAGAGCCTTCTAATTGGTGTGTCTAATTACTAGACCACTAATAGCCTCTCTCATAAGCTCCACCATACTGCACCGCTTAAGGCGAAGCCTGGATCTCCCTCTACTTCCTGCCACGTTGTCTTTTAGGAATCGCGAGAGAGTGCTACAACCTCCGCTCACTGGAACAAGGAGAGGAAGGTCTTCGTCGAGTCCGAACGTGACCGATTGCGGGAGCGCCCGGAACGTGGGCGGAAGGATCGCTCACGATCTTGAGATCGGAAGTGTCGACTACATCACCCACGAATCGCTCTCGTTAACCGCTTTGGAATCTTCGAGGTGAGTTCCTATCGACTCGTTGCTACAATCTAGTAGATAGATCTTGGCTTGTTTGTTTGTATGCGATAGAAATTTTTGTTTTCCATGCTACGAACCCCTCAAAGGGTATCGAGCCGTGTCTATATGTAGATCTCACAGACGAGTAGAACACAATGGTCATTGGGGCGTTGATGCTTTTATTGTAGATTGCTTTTGTGTACTTTGCATCTTGCGGTATGTTGTGATGAAGCGGCTCGTGCTAACCTTACATGACATCGTTCATGAGACTTGCTCCACGCTTGACATGCAAATTCTATTGCATAAGTGGCTTTGCGGGTGCATGTTTCTCCTAGCATAGTTAAGATCCAATTTACAACGGGTAATCAACAATGCTAGTATCAATGTTGTGGTTCTTGTTCGTAAGTTAGAACGACACTTATTAACAGCCCCAAGCCACGTAAAACATGCAAAGAAAGTAGAGGCGTCTAACTTTGTTTTGCAGGGGTGTGCAGTGATGTGATATGGCCATGATTGTGATTATATATGATGTATGCAATGTTCCTTATTGTAAGTCGGCAACCGGCAGGAGCCATATGGTTGTCTTTAATTTCTGTTAAGACCCGCGTGTCTATTCAAAGTAGTTGTAATAGTTGAAGCCAGTGGACGACAACCATGGAGAAGCGTCATTGACCTTGATGCAATGCCGGTGATGATGGAGATCATGTTCGTGCTTGAAGATGGAGATCGGAAGCACAAAGAAGAAAGGCCATATCATATCACATATTATGAATTGCATGTGATGTTAATCCTTTATGCATCTTGTATTGCTTAGTAGACGACGGTAGCATTATAAGATGATCCCTCATGCACATGAATTTCAAGTCATAAAGTGTTCACCCTTAGTTAGCACCGCTAAAAGCTTGTTGTTTCAAGCACCACGTGATGATCGGGTGTTAGATTCTACAAGTGTATACAACGTGAGCAAGCCAGATTTGCTCATGCGAAACTAAGGTTTGATCTTGACGAGCCTAGCATGTACGCATGGCCTCGGGAACACGGACACCGAAAGGTAGAGCATGAGTCATATAGTAGATATGATGAACATGTTGATTGTTCGCCATTGAAGCTATATCAACTCTCGTGATGATCGGTTTTGATGTGGTGGATTTGGTTCGTGATCACTAAAACAATGTGAGGGATATTGTTTTGAGTGGAGTTCACCTAGATTAATTTAATTATTAATTAGAACTCAATTTATCATAAACTAAATCAAAGTGAATTTGCATAGTTGTTGTAGTCATTGGCATCCGTTTACCACCTTGCGCTTAGTTATAATTGAGATGATAGAACTATAGAATTCTGGTTAGTTACTTTACTTAACTGGTATCGTATTGTTTTGAAGTGTTAATCTAAAAGTTTAAAAGTCCTATTGCAAACTTTCAAGAAGTTCGGTTACTCCATGAAGTTTAATAATTAGTATTAAATCAAGAGTAACAATTCCAAGTGTTAGTATATAAGTATCATGTTTGTCTCCATGATTCTTGATATTCAAAGGATTCTCCTAATATCAAGGTTATCTAAGGATCCGAAAGAGTTGTTTGAAACCATGATGTGTTGAAGATATTGTGATATCTCAAACGAAGTTTTAGTTGCAACATGATAGAGTATAATATGGCTAAAGTCATGTTCTCATATTTGATGAGAATTTGCGAAAGGTTGTGGACACTTGTTGTCCTAATCCTCCAAAAGGTTTTGGATAACAACATTATACTCATAATTCATCGTTATAAGCTAATAGTAGCTTGATCATGGACGATTCCATGATAAGGATGAATAATTGATGTAGGTAAAATGTTTACTACACTAAGAGATTGCTAAAGAAAGGAATTTGAAAGAACACCAAACATTTGATGATGGTGATCTACTTCAAAGTGCAAGTCCAAAGACATTGGTATTTAACTGTACACGCTTTGGACTATGTGTCATATGTATGACTCCACTATTGATATTGATAGATTCTTTCAAACAGAAAAGGAAATACTGAAAGAGAATCTCATAAATATATGGCAGAAAAGAAAAGATTAGAATTGTTCAATTTAAGTATATAGATGATATACATGTTATGGCTATATTCTTTGCTTATTAAACAAATGTGGTTCTTAAGTATTTGATATTGAATTTGTTGGTATGAATCGTCATACGAAACAACAGAATTCATGAACTACGATGGCCTAAGTAATTAGCGAGAAGAATATGTGATGATGTTCATCGAGAACAAATAAAGGGTTATTGTGTTGCTCGTTAAACATCAAAGCTTGCCTTCAAGATTTGTTTTATCAGGTGTTATGAGAACAAAAGGGTTGTTCAAATAATTGCCGCAATCCATAAAAGATGGATGATTCACAAATCTCGTTGGAAAAATCACATCCATAAAGCTAATGCTAAAGATGTCGAAAGACAAATTGATTGAAAAGATCACTTAGGAAGTGACATCGCCGTTTAAATTATATTGGAAAGAAAACATGAAGAAACTCCATATGTATGGAATTTTGGAGTCTTTTGATTTTGATCAAATGACGCTTGTGAAACTTTCCTACAGATAATTAAAACTTCGTTCATAGGCCAAAAGGGAACGAAAGACTAGCTTATTGGAATTTGTACATATTGTTGTCAAGTCCATTATGTGTAGTCAAGAGCGATGGATTTCAACTTCATATGCTTTCTCCGAAAAATTTGAGTGAATATATGAATATTTACTTAATAAGGATGAAGCATGAAACATTTGAAAAGTTCAAAGACTTTCAAGATGAAGTGCAAAATCATTGTAACAAGAATATAAACAGTTTATGATAAAGATCATAAAGGAAGATATTTGAGTTACAGAGTTTAGCATAATACCTAAGATTTAAAGGAATCGTTCCGTGGATTTGCATTTTCCCGAAACACCATAAGAGTATGGAGTGTTCGAGATATGTAATTAAACCTTGTTTGACATGGTAAGATTGAAGGTGTAATTCATAAAACTGCCATTATATTTTAAAGATTAAAAGCTTTAGAGATTACCGTTTTTCCACTGAAAAGAGCTTCATCATAATCCGTTGAAATGACACCATATAAGGTTATGGTTTGGAATAAAACCCAAGTTGTCTTTTCTTAAACATTGGTATGCTATGCATAAGAAAGATGTGTGCAACCAAAGTCGGATGAACTGTCTTTGTATAAACGTTAAGTATTCCTCCATAAACACCGGAGACAAAAGTGTTTGTTGCTTAGAACGTCAATTTTCTTTGAGAAGGAATTTTTCGTGAAAAGTTAAGTGGGAGGACAATAGAACTTTGATAAGGTTAAAGAACCTTAGCTATATGTGCAAAGTTGCAGCATGAAAAGTGTTTCGAGGCAAGAACAATGCTCATGGCTCACGTGCCTCAAAAGGTTGTGGTCACGAGATCTAAGTTCCTATTGAAACAAGTAGATCGGGTAAACAATCAAATACCAAGATTTGAGGATTGAATCATTATTTGAGAATAATGAACCGACTACATGCAAAGAAGCGATGATGGGCCCTGACTCCGTCAAATGGCTTGAAGCCATAAAATCCGTGATAGTTCCATACACGAGAAATCAAGTTTTGAACTTGAAGGACCCTCGAGAAAGGTGTAAGACCTTACAGTTGTGTTTGGATCTATAAATAAATAGACATGGATGTTGCACATCTATGAAATAGTCGACATGTTGGGAAAGAGTTCACAACAATGTTCAAAGGTTGACTATGACAAGATCAGATCTTTCATAGTGATATTTAGTCTAGACGGATTAATGTAGCAACCACTACATATAATTTTGTTATATGGTAGTAGAATAAACAAAACAAGTTCTTCTAATAGAATCGTTACCTAGGACATGTGCATAACACGGTCCATAGGGTTTTGTTAATTCAAAGGATGCTAAAAGCATATGCAAACTTCAATGGTTGAAGTGAGCATCATGAGTTGGAATCTTCACTATGATGAAACTGTTAAAAGAGTTTAATTTCATCGAGACAATGAAGATGCTTGCTTTGCAAGAAATTAAGTGGAGCGCTAAGACATATTTCTAATACATTATGTGGAGGACATATTGTTGATTAGAAAAGATGTATCTTTATTAACACATATTAAGAATTTCATCCTGATGAAAGACTTAGGCAAAACCCAAATATTTGGCATCAATAGACGCTAATATGGTTGTGCTGTAGTACATAGACAAGATATTGAATGAGTTCAATATAGAAACTACAAGAGAGGTTCTTGTCACACAGAAAGGATTGAATAAGTTCAATGTTGATGATATATTCAAGTGTATTGACATTTGGTAAAGTGAAACAAATAATCAAGTATAGATTGATACTTGATGTATAAAATCACAAAGAGTATTTATATCATACTGTGATATGTACAAATCCAGATATGTCCTATGCTCTAAATGTTGTGAGCATATACCAGAATGATTCGTAAGATGATCATTGGACAAAAGTAAGGATATTCTTATGATCTTTTGGAAGAACTAAGAGTATATTATTTGTAAAAGTGACAAATAGATAGTTAGTTCATTGTAAGAGTACTACATTGATACTAGCTTTGTCGCAAAGTACAAATTAAGTTTATCTCAATCTAAACTAAGGGTGGCACAATATAATGGAAAGTGAGTTCCATAATGGATTTGGATGAGTTCCAAAGTTAAGACATTGTGACAGATACTACAACAAAAGGCTAAGTATATGACTGCTATTATAGCAAAGAAAAGAGGGCATTTGTGTCAAGTAGTTTGTTATCAAACTAGGTGTAGTTCATGAGGATAATACTATGAAGATATATTGTGCGACAATATTATCAACATGTTTTAACCCCAAAGAACTAAAGGTCACACGAAAGACCAAATTTATACAAAGCCATCTCATTAGAGAATGAGTGATGCGTGAAGACGCAAAGACATGCAATTACACACGGACGAAGTGTCGGATCCGGAGATCGATTGACCACTAGCAATCGGTACATACAACACCGTAAAGCCATAGGTGTTGAATACAAAGGTTTGAAACTAGATTATTGACTCTAGTGCAAGTGGGACTGTTGGAGATATGCCCAAGAGGCAATAATAAAGTGGTTATTATCATATCTTCACACTTATGATAAATGTTTACATACCATGCTATAATTGTATTAACGGAAACATTAATACTTGTGTGATTTGTAAACTAAAATAAGAGTCCCTAGTATAGCCTCTTGTTAAACTAGCTTGTTGGTTAATATATGATCATGGTTTCTGATCATGAACATTGAGATGTTATTAACAACAGGATCATATCATTAGGAGAATGATGTGATGGACATACTCCTATAGATAAGCGTAGCATAAAGATCAAGTCATTTCAATAGTTCAATTGCTATATGCTTTCGATACATAGTAACCTAATTCCTTCGACCATGAGATCATGCATATCACCTTTACGGATGGATGCTTTGATGTCATCAAACACCACACCGTAACAGGTGGCTATAAAAGTGGCATTGAGTGTTGGAAAGTATTGGTTGAAACACATGGATCAAGAGTGGGATTTGTCCATCCATATGACGGATAGATATACTGGGCCCTCTCGGTGGAATGTCATCCAATTAGCTTGCAAGCATGTGACTTGGTCACAAGGGATCACATATCACGGAACGAGAAAAGAGTACTTATCGATGTGAGGTTGAACTAGGTATGCGAGAGATACCGACGATCATAACCTCGGATAAGTAACATATCGTGAGACAAAGGGAAATTGGTATCGTATGTAAGTGGTTCATTCGATCATAAGTCGTGAGAAATATGTAGAGCCATATGAATTTCCAGATTCCTCTATTGGTTATTGTTAGGAGAAGTGTCTCGATCATGTCCGCATAATTCACGAACCGTAGGGAGACACATAAGGATTCGACGTTGTTTGAGTAGTTATGGTATTATGAGAAAGATCGAATGTTGTTCGAGTCTCGGATGGGATCCGGGATATCACGAGGTGATCCGGAATGGTGGAGAATAAGATTCATATAAGGAAAGTCCGTTTGAGTTCGGGAATGATTAGTGTTTTCATCGGAATGTTCTAGAAGGTTCGGATTGTCCCAAGACTCGGGGGAAGGGGTACATGAATGTGTCATTACATATTGGAATGATTGCATCATGTACTAAGTGTTCTTCTGTCCCAAATAAAGGATTAAATTGAATCCTAAAACAGAAAAGTCAAATGTCCATTTTGAAAGTCAAGCGCCAAAACAAGAAACGTGGGAAACAAGCAAGAGGAGTTGGAACCAACACGGAGGAGGTTGGACTCCTCCGGGCCTTGAGCCCTAGGCCGAGTTGGGAGGACTCCTCCTCCCCTGGCGCCAAGGACCCCCTCCCATATAAGGAGGCAGGGCTCCTCCTAGAGACACATAACTTTCTACTCTAGATCTCGGTTTAGAGCTTTTTGGTTTAGAGCTTCTAATTGCTTTAGCCAACAGTTTAGAGCCTTCTAATTGGTTTAGAGCCTTCTAATTGGTGTGTCTAATTACTAGACCACTAATAGCCTCTCTCATAAGCTCCACCATACTGCACCGGCTTAAGCGAAGCCTCATGATCTCCCTCTACTTAGGTACCACGCCGTTGTCTCGGAATCGCGAGGAGAGTGCTACAACCTCCATTTCTTGGAACAAGGAGAGGAAGGTCTTCGTCGATACCGAACGTGTGACCGACTGCCGCTAACGGAGCGTGGCCGGAAGGATCGTCTCTGCGATCTTGAGATCGGAAGTGTGCGACTACATCACCCACGAATCGCTCTCGTTAACCGCTTTGGAATCTTCGAGGGTGAGTTCCTCTATCGACTCGTTGCTACAATCTAGTAGATAGATCTTGGCTTGTTTGTTTGTATGCGATAGAAAATTTTTGTTTTCCATGCTACGAACCCCTACAATCACAATCCCTCCTGCCGTAACTACGGTCATAGGACGTTCTAACGTTGCCCTTCTAATCCCAAACTTATCACAGAATTCTTCAGAAATGAATGAAGTAGTTGCACCAGTATCAAATAGAACTTTGTCGGGATTGGTAAGGATATTGAGCGTACCTATTACTGCATGCTCTTAATTATCCACCTCCTCGAGGGTTGCACAGTTCAGTTTTCCGGTAGGTCGGTTTCTCTTGCCATTGTTGTTCTTGCCATTGTTTCCTCCTTTATTGGGCTGTCCATTTCCTCCACTGGCTTGTCCTCCTCCCTTGGCAGGCCATCCTCCCGGGGGTTTACTCGGACAATCCGGCTTTGTATGCCCCTTCTGACCACAACCATAACAGATCACTACAGGCTTTTTGCACTCCCTCTGGAAATGTCCTGGAATTCCACAGTTGTTACAGATAACATTCCTTCTCGGATTAGATTGATTTCCACCACTGCCCTTGTTATTGTTGTTGTTACCATAATTCCTATTCCGGGGTTTGAACTCCAGGTTAGGTTTAGGTTTGCTTGCCTGAATTCTCTTGGTTTCTTTCTTAGCTCTCTTCCTCCTGTCCTCTTGGACATTCTTATAATCATCTTCAAAAGTAATGGCTGCATCCAACAACTGTTGATAAGTTTGCTTATTGGCTAACCTTAGCTGCATTTTTACAAACGGATTTAATCCACGGAAGAAACGTTTCTTCCTCTTCTCTTCAGTGTTAACATCCTCCTCAGCATAACAAGACAGTTGACTAAACTCCTGGATGTACTTCATGACACTAGTATATCCTTGCTGAAGCTCCTCAAATTCTCTCCTCTTCAACTCCATAACACTTTCCGGAACATGATATTCATGGAATCTCTGCTTGAACTCCTCCCAGGTAAATTCCCTTCCTGGTTGTTGCATGGCTAACTGATTTTCCCACCATGATGTCAGGTCCGCCGGATGAGTTGCATACCTCAATTTTTCCTCATCGTTGCAACCTACAGTTTTCAGCTTCCTTTCCGTATCGGCTAACCAGTCTTCTGCATCCATTGGTTCAGGAGCTGATGCAAAAGGTAACGGCCTTGCATTCTGGAAATCAGATAAACTCACTCCTCCTCCTTCGGGTGCCCTCTGATTTTCTCGCCCCAGCAACTCCTCCATAAACTTGTTCTGGTTCTCTTGCATCATTTGCATGTATTGCATAAAGTTCTGTTCCATTAACGGCCTCATTGGTGGTGGTGGTGGTAATGCTCCTTGATTTGCTGTATCGGCGTCGGCCTTTTCCTTGGCCTCACGCTCCATCTGCTGCTGCTCAATTTCCATTTCTACACCCGTATCCATAACCCCCTAGTCCTGCAACATAAAGCGAATACTCATAATTACATCATGCACATGTGTTCTGAGCTAGACTTTACGCACAGAACTAGTCACACAATGAAGATCCGAAGAAAATCCAAATATGCATTTCACATATTTTACATAATATCATAACAATACAAAGTCATAACACATATACCATATAGGTATATTCACACAACTACCTTATTACTTGGGGTACAAACATGGTACTTGATACTACTAACTAATTGTCTTCTAGTAATAACTACGCTTATCGTACATGCCTGATATCCAACCGTGATGACGTGTTGTTCGTCGCACAGTTTGTGGAACAAATGGCCTTCCAGAAGGAACATATTCTGTATCTGAAGTGTCGGGACTTGAGTCATTACTCAACCTGAGCGCATTGACTCCTTCTAGATCAGCTGAAAAGTCTTCAGAAACATATTCAACATTATCTCCAGCCTGCATCTCCTGGGCTTCATCTCTAGAGTTGCCACCAGGATACGCAGATCCTGCTGCTCCCCAGGTGCTCTCGTGGACAAGATAATTGAATACTGGATAATGTATATTTCCTGGGCTTTGAGAAGATGTTGATGATTCAAACACTCTTTCCTCGGGATCTTCTTCTTCATCCTGATCATCTATTGACATGGTATTTCTACTTCTATTATTAGGATTCATTCTTGCACCCATCCAACTAGATTGTCCAACATTTCTGTCAGAACCATCTGTGGACATCTGGTGTTCATGAGGTTCACTATATGATCCCATTCTCCATCCATCCGAGTTCTCAATAGGAAGTTCCGAGTCAGAACCATCCTCTCAGCCCTGTGGTACCGCATACCGCATATCTATAGTAGGATCATGTGTAGATTCAGGTCTTGGTGAATAAGGATATGGTATAAAAGATTATGGGTCTATAGGTATATCCTTAAAGATAGGTGTTGCACTACTACTTGCTTCTTTCTCTAACTGGGATGCTAACTGCTTCCTCCTTTCCGGATCAGTTAAATCCTCTAACATGTCATTTTTGTCTTTGACAATCACTTGATGAGTCTTATAAAAAGACGCAACGAGTGTCCGGTATCTATCCATAAACTTGAAAGATAACTTAGGATGCTTCTTAACCAAATTAAGATGATCAGGTATAGGCTCCGAGTCTATAGAATCATGAGGTATCACGGAAAATGTGCTACCTTCTAGCTCCTTGGTTTTCTGCTCCCGGATATTAGCTATTGCCTCTACAACCGCAACATGATAAGCTGCTAAATGACTCCTACCTTCACCTATGGGTAGATCGTGGTACAATCCAAGCTTCTCTGGAAGTTGGATACACACACTATACTTGGATAACATCCGACCATCAAGATAAGTGTTAGTGTTCACTGGAATTATAGTTGGACAATTAAAAAGCTTTTAAAGTTGACGAAGTTGGTCTGTAAATGATCCTTGATAATCATCAAGAGTCTCCTCTTTCCTTACCAAAGTCTGTTTGGGAAACTTTCGTGCCATATATCTGTATATCGGAAAAATAATTTTAATTAGTATCCAATAATATATTGCATCATAACAAAGAATTATCGCACTAAAATATATAATGGAATATTCTCATTTGAATACCCATTATATTACTTTTAGAGAATTCTTTATCGTTGCCAAATCTCCTACAGGTAATACCCTTAACTAGGTTTTCCAACCTAAGGTCAAAGCAATTTGCTCTGATACCAACTGCGGTGACCCAGCATACCACTGCATGTTTAGTACACTATAGTCATTGACATGACATCCACAGAACACCGTTTCGTAAATATCACATCCCTTAGAGTGGTACAACAGAAACATTGCGGGTCCATATTACAAATATACACACATTATTATTATTATTACAATACCGGAAGTTCAAGACTTCCAAAAGATCCAACTTACAAACCGAAATATAAGATGTTCAGCGGAATTTTAAAAGTAACAACTCCGACTAGGAGTGGGGCCCAACAACTTATTTTATAGAGTTCATGTTGTTCGGCTCCGTTGGTTACTACTAACTAGACTCTTAAGTGGACTCGCACTACTAGAGAAAAGCTTATGCGAGGCGCACCTAAAAGCTTATGCGAGGCGCATATCATATGCGCCTCTAGCTTTGAGCCTCGGCTATTTTTTATGCAAGGCGCATATGATATGCGCCTCCTATACTTCACATATGCGAGGAGCATATCGATATGTGCCTCCTATACTTCACATATGCGAGGAGCATATCGATATGCGCCTCCTATATATATGCGCCTCCTATATATAGGAGGCGCATATCGATATGCTCCTCGCATATGTGAAATATAGGAGGCTCATATCATATGTGCCTCGCGTATGTTTCACAATGCGCCTCCTATGGTGTCCTATATGTGCCTCCGGTAATATTTTCGAAATTCAAGTTTTACAGACCACTATAAATAATAATATACAGATATTCAAATATACAATATAGTCCAGAATACAGTATAAAGAGCACAGAATTTTTCAGAAAGTTGCAATTTGCCAAAGCATAATAGAATCAACATGAATACAATACACTACACATCAATCATTACATACGAGTTCATACATCAAGTGTTTGTGCCACAAGTTCACACCTCCGAGTACAAGTTCACAATCAGATTACAACTCCAACGATGAAGCTCTAGCTAGATGAACTACCATGAAGAGCAACAAGGTGGTGATCACGAGGAAGTTCCTCCACTTCTTCCTTCCATGCCTCCTCCACTTCTCTTCCGCCACCTCTCTACTCTCATAGCCTTGGTAGTTATTGCCCGAGAAGTTGTTCACTTGCTCCTGGCAGTCTTTCCACTCCTCGTACACACCTGTAACACAAATAACTAGCTAGTGTCTCTCACAATCAAGTTCAATGGTTGACGAAACATACTCTAGAGGTTTTGCTAGGCAAGTTTAACGTAGTGATAAGAGGTTATAACACGAGTTCGGAACTAACAGCTAGGTACCCAGTATGTTGCATAAGGAAGTATGATATTTTATCATCATACACAGACAACTTATCACAATGTCAGCAAGGTCATAACTAATTAGTAGCACTGACGAACACACAAGTTCTAAATGTACCTGCAATGGACAATCATCGAGCAGCTTGGGGCTTTGGGCCCATTTCTCAAACCTCTCTTATATTTCGAGATCTGAAATGTACAAGAAA
This sequence comes from Avena longiglumis, assembly GCA_030063025.1. Classification (NCBI taxonomy): domain Eukaryota; kingdom Viridiplantae; phylum Streptophyta; class Magnoliopsida; order Poales; family Poaceae; genus Avena; species Avena longiglumis. The sequence continues at coordinate 435,970,884 of CP125978.1, forward strand.
GTATGAGGGAAGCCACGGCACAAGGATAACAAGCAGAAACCAAAGAATAATACATATGAATAGCACATAGATAGCAGGCCAAAATATGATAGATCCTAATAAATAGTGTTGAGGATGTAGTATTAGGAATTTAGGATTGTTCATACGTTGTTATTATGTAGTGTGTAATTCGTTCCTTTGCGTAAAGATTATGTCAATTTGCATGTATATGAGCAGATGTGTGGGATTATCAATTATGTCTTCAACCGTTATACTCCAACATAGTACGAATCGAGACTTTGTGAACTATCTACCGTGTTCTATGGAGGCGAGAGATGTGAGGCGAGCACATGGCGGCGCGCTTTGGCGGTGAGAATGCCTTGCCAAGCGGTGAAAGCGTAGCAAGGTGACCATGTACACCAGTAGCGTCGGCAGAGCAAGGACGCATGTTGCCAGCCCCAAGCGGTGACCGGAGGAGCACCAAGCCCGCTACCATGGTGGTGACACCATGCCGTTGCTAGCCATGGCGGCATGCACGCCAAGCCTGTATGTCAAATGGGCGTGGCAACAACGCACGCCAAGCCTGTATGTCCCATGGGAGTGGCAGCAACGCGGCGGCTGAACACCTGGAAAGCATGTGCCCGAGGGCAAACGCGTGTGACATCGTGCGTGTATGGCGCAGCGCTTGATGCAATCAAGAAGACAAGAAGCAAACAAAGCTTCTCTTACAAGCTCCATGGTATGTTCAGTCAAGTTCGTTCTCTCCATTTCTATTAGGTACACGGGCATTTGAGCGAACACGCACGGTGCACCCTCTTAGTGCAACATTACGGCAATGGCGATCACGAACCAGACGTGCATATGTAAGTGACAAGGATAAACGCAGAATATAATGGGGGTAAGCGGCGAGACCTTCTTCTTGGGTACACCATGAGTTCCATAAGCGGCATGACGGCCAAGGCCGGGCACGAGGGAGCCTCGGAGAGGAGGAGGAGGGTTGGCATGAGGGAGAATCAGGAGGCGAGGCAGCGCCATCACTTGATGCCGCCGCCAGAGCCAGCCGCCATGGATCGCTTTCGGGTTGGTCGGGGTGGGAGGTTTCGGCGAGGGTGGGATGGGAGGCGTCAGTCTGACCGGTTTCTTCGGGTGGACGGACTGAATTAGAAGGCGAGAGTTAGGGTGGAGGAGGAAGAAGTAGCAGTGAGTGGGGTGGTAGTTGGCTCCATGTGCAAAAAGCTGGAAAAAAGTGGTGCCAGGTTATAGGAGGCGCATATTGCACAACATGTGCCTCCTATAATTCAAACTATAGGAGGCGCATATAGCAATATGCGCCTCGCCTATGTGGCCACCTACCTCCGCCCGGGCCCGCATGAGTTACTTGAGGCACATATGACCATATGTGCCTCGTGATATCAAATATAGGGCGCATATAACCATGTGCCTCGCATGTCGTGCACCTACCAACACGCGGGCCCACAGATTATGCGGCGATTACCATACGCGCCTCGCCTATCTAATATATAGGAGGCGCATATGACTGTAATGCGCCTCGCATAATATGGGGTTGCTAGATTTTGTCCGTACAGGGATTATAGGAGGCGCATTCTTATCATATGCGCCTCGCCTATTTTTATACTAGAGGCGCATGGAGAAGGAGTGTGCCTCGCCTATTTTATAGGAGGCGCATATGGTCTAAATGTGCCTCGCATAAGCATGTCTCCTATAGCCTTTTCTCTAGTAGTGTCATTCTCATCGACACCGTAAAGGATCTCGTAGTCCATGCCTTCAACTCCTCCGGATAGGTCGGGTTCCTCGTAGAACACGTCTTCTTGGCATTCAGCTACATACATTGGCACGTCTTCGGAATCCTCAGAGTCTAAGCAAGGGATCAAAGGAAAGAATGAGTAACAGCGTTACCCAACAAGTTCATTATATGCAAGGTGGGAAGTTTGATGCTCTATCTACCACCTCGGATTATAAATCCTTGGCACTATGCAGTTTTTGTAAATCTTTCTTCAAAGATTGATTTTATTCTGAAAAACTATGACAATCATCCTTCACAGGTTGACTAGAACTTTTATGGAGTTCCTTTCCTGCTGTGTTCGTAGCTTCTTCCCTGAACAGGGAGTAACAAGTTACAGTTCTTACACTCTGCAGAGGTGCGTTACTTTACCCATGAGAGATCAACTCCTTGTTGTACAACCGGGCGTACTTTCCCGTCCACAATTCCATGATGTGGGGCCAGTAGTTGGTCCAAGCCAATCACTGCCCCCTTCGCGACCCCGCATGCCTCCTTGGTGTACACCATGCCCACATAATGAATTACGGCAATGGTTTGTACAAACCGTTAGATGCCAGAACTATCATGGGACGTTGAGGATTCTCACCCATATGCTGCATATCCTCTACGAATTACCAATTAATATGCACGCTACGAGGATAACAGCCATGACCTGCACATCCGGCTTCATGCGAGAGGAAGAAGATACAATTGACTTCTCTGTCCCATTCCAAATCTCATGGCTAGCAGCGTAATACGGTAGCTAGAATCAACGATGTCAGGGGTTATTAAGTTCCTACTTGATCATTATTGTTGCAATTAGAACTCTAAGTTCTATTGCTCCATCATATCATCACTTAGGATGATATTTATAATTTTTTTATTTGGGAAAATAATATTTTCTTTCTTTTATAGCATATATGATAACACACAATTTGTACATACTTTGATAAAGACTCTTCAAAGGATATGAGAAAGTGATGAACTTGCCTTGTGATGGCAAGGTAGTGAAGTCTGATGCTTGCACTGGACCTTGAGCTTCTAGTTCTACAAAAACATCATTATTGCCCGGTAAGGACATATTTAAAGAAGCAAAATGATTATGCAAATAATGTAATGCATTATTTAAATTTGTATGCATTTATCCCAAAAAGTTTCTTTTTGAGTAATAAATGCTTATAAATATTATTTTTTTAATATTTTATAACATATATTGAATTATTTTATTTTATTTCCCTTTATTTGACTTATATTTATTTAATGATTACTTTAGGAATTATTAATTATACCTTAATTTTACTACTAACTATTTATTTAGTATTTTCCAAAAATACTATAATATTAATAAATAATAGAGGTGATTTTTATTTATTTTTAACACCTTTCAATAATTTTGTAAAATTCCATAAGGAATATTTAATTTACAAAATTCTTATAAAAATTTGAATATCCAAAATTTGATAGCTTATTTTATTTGTATAGAATGGATTATTATGAATCCAAAAATGTTTTATTTATAATTTTTGGACTATTATTCTATTTTCTAGAATTTTATTAAGTCTAGGGGTATTTTGGTCTTTTCCTTTTTATTAAAACAGGCTTGAAAGAATTTCTGGGCTGGTTATTTTTATTGGGTCCTGTTGGCCCACTAGTACTAGACAAAAGAGCCACCTCGAAGGGTCTGGCCCAGCTCGGCCCATTCCTCACTATCTCGAGAGAGAGAGAGAGAGAGAGAGAGAGAGAGAGAGAGTTCATCTTCTCCTCCTCTGACCCGACCTCGTGGCCGGCGATGCCGCCACCGGCGATTCCCGCCGCCATTGGTCGTTTTGGTCGCCGCCGTGGTGTGGTAGGGGGTTGTCGACGATGCCCGTTTGTTCTATCCAATTGGATTCGAGCCTAGGGCTCTCCTGGGATGGATCGATGTCGTCCCGAAACCTAGAGTTTGGGGATTGACATGGATTCAAGTGCGTCTGTGGTCGTCGTGCATTGAGGTGATGCTCTGCACCTCCAGGCGTGATCAGGGTCGTTGTCGTGGCGCCGTGCGGGTTGCAGCGCCCCCTCTGGGATGCTCCCCGTGCCGCCATGGCCATCGACCCCTCTGCTTCCTCTTCTATCCTTCAGCGAGGACCTATGGTGAGTTTGTTTCCCTCTCCTGGTGCTCTCTGTGCTTGCTGATTCGATGCTAGATGTTAGTGGTGTCCTCTCTGGCTATTGTCCGATTCAGATTAGGATGATTATCCCTGTTAGGGTTCCTATGTTGTGCTTGTTCATGTACTGGAGGAATTGATTCATGTTTTAGATGGTCTGTACCCATACTGAATGTTCATTGGCCTGAGGCTTGTTGGTTGATCTGATGTATGGTGTTTCTGGTGGCTTACTTGATGATTTGATGCTTGGATTACATCTGATTCAGATGATGTGGTTGTATGGGAACCATGCTTGGTAAAGCTAATGATCTAATAGTTCTCAACTGTTCATTTGATTCATGGTCATGATTATGATAAGATACACCTAATGCCATAGTGTTGTTAGCTTGGAAATTGATATGTGGATTGAGATCCTCATGATCTCAAACAGTGAAGTGTGTTATAGGAATATTCTAGTTATGATTCCTGTTTTTTAACAGCAAAATGATTAGTTAGTTGATTCTCTGAATCTAGGATGATTTCTGCTTTTCCTGATTCATATTGAATTGTTCTTGTGACACCATCATGTATGGCACACAGGTTAAATTCTAAACCATGGATTTGGTTAGTTGATACTTGAAACAACCTTGGCTTTGAAAACTAGAGATGCTCATATCTGAATTCCCTATGGCCAATGATGTTGGTCTGAGGCTTAGGGATTCAATCTTATCTAGTTGGTTCATTTAGATAGTATTGGTAGTGGTACCAGCTATTCTTTATTGAATCACATCTTGGCAAAATTATAGTGAGCTTGATCAACTTATGGGTTCCAAAGATTTGTTTCTAAGGTGTTACTCTTTTTTTAGAGATGTGCCTAGAAATAGATCATAGGTATATATATGATTGAATTGTAGAATATGATTTAACAACCAGAGCAAGGATGTTGCTCTGAGCTCTGGTTGGATTATGGTGCTTTGCTGTTTGCCTTTAGATTTTTAGAAATCCCTATGATGGATTCACCCCACTTGGGTGTCTTCTGAGGGTTTGTTTTGTAAAACAACACATGCTTTTCTCTAAATAAGATGATTAGATCATGTGAAGGTTTTATGAAACTCACCACAAAAGCTGATATTTGTGGAGCAAGTTGGTGATGATCTTGATCTGGTTTTGCTGGACTCTTGTGCTTGATCTGGAGCTAGCCTTCTCCTCCTAGATCCTGGGCTTGGCCTTGCTGTCCACCTTGTTCATCCCCTCCTTATGTCACCATCCTGGTGATGTTTAGGTTAATCTGGTGGTTGGTTTGGCTGTTGTTCTTGGTTTACTTGCTGTATACCTTGGCTGTGCTGTGGTGTGGTAATGCACCGAGGTGCTTCCCCACGGTTGTGTTCTGTTTTTGTTTGATCTGGCTGTGCTTGTGAAGTTGACAGCACCCCCCTTGCATGCTTGTGTGTGTGCAGCCTGTGTGCCTGCTATGCACATATGGATAGGTTCAAAAGATTGGATCTTACTGTTACCAAACTACTTTTACCTTGACTGGTGAATTGATCCCTTTTGGCTGCCCTTTGCATTCTGGCTGTGAGTTTATGAAAGATGAAATCTTTCAGATTGGTGAAACTTGCCCCTCTTTAACATTTCTCAATGATGAGATTGTCAAGTGCACCTCACTAACATATCTGAGAGAAATACATACTAACACTAATCTTGTTTTATTTCTGTTTATCCTTGTCACATCCCAAGATTTTCCAAATCTTGTAATGTGAAAAATAAATAAACAAAATAAATTATTGTTGAATTTTAGGGTGAAAAGAAACTTTTGTTTTTAAACGGAAATTAAAATCCCATCTTGAACAAACTTTAATTAAAGTTTTAATTCAACAAAATCTAAATCAAGAGAAATGCATTCCTCATAAAATGCATCTAGAAATTTAGACACTTGGAAAATAAATCCAAACCCTAAACCCTAATGGAAGAAAATCATTTCCAAGTTATCTCCAAGCCTATGGATTTGATCCATGTAAAAATTTGTCAACAAACATTTACAAGTGATCAAGAATGACAAATGGAAATATTATAAGACCATATAAATTGGTTTCACTTAATTTAGAGCCATAAATAAAATCTTATGAATTTAATAAGATAAGGAAAAGTAATTTCGAAAGCTAATAAAGCACTTATCTAAAATCCATACAAAATAGTGAGCAAATAATCCTAAAGGGATTTAAAAGAATAAAAAAATATCAAATAAGATTTTACAAATTGGAATCACCAAGTTTGGATCTATAAATAAAAAGATATGGATTTTATAAGATAAGGAAAGAAATTATTCAATAAGGAATATTTAAAGACCAAATTAAATCTTGGCCTAATCCATTAAGCAAATGGAATGAATAGAATCCAAATCCAAATAAAATAAAAGGATAAGGAATTTCCAAAATAAAATAAAATGGCATTAACCATTCTATCCCTATTTTAATAAAGACAAATCTCTAATAAGAATAATTATATAATTCATGAGAAAATAGTATTTTGGAATTTACCCAAGTCGAATAAAATTTGTTTAATTAATTTAAATAAAATAAATCTTCCAAATAAAATTTAGGGAAATAAAACTATATTTAATTCCATTGGAATTAAAACAAATACCCAATTCAAAAGATTTATGAATCATATTAAAGACTTTCCAAATAATTTTAGATGAATTATTTGACACCCTATTAAACAAATAAAAACCTAATGAAAAGATTTGGAAGGTTTAAGAATTTAAATGGTGTTTGAAAATATTATTAAATATTATTTGATTTAAACAAAGGGCCTTTTGAATGATTAAAAAGACCCCAAAAAGAACAAATATTTTATTCCAAAATTGGCTTCAGATTATATTACTAAACAACATTTAAATCCACACAAAGTTTTGTTGAAATTTGAAATTCAATAGTTGTTTGAATTGTTTAGACAAAATCAAAACATAAATGGAAATAGAAAAAGAAAAACAAAACAGTACAAAAAATGAATCTGGCCAGCCCAACCCACTAAGCCCAGCAAGACAGCCCACCCGACACCTCCCCTTTCTCTGGATATTCCCTTTTCTCACGCGCGAACCAACCCACTCAGTCACAGACCACCGGGACCCACTCCCCCTCTCTCCCTCATGCTGACAACGGACCCCACAGCCAGGTCATGATCTTCTTCACCCCGCGTTGAACACGCCTGGCACTTTCTGCCGTTGATTTGCTCGGTTGAATTCGCATAAATGGCGCAGTTAATCCTCCCCCTGACCACGCCCTCTTAATCGCCAGCATCCCCTCTCCATTTCCCCCCAGACGCCACACCACCGGAGCCACTAGGCTGCTCAAATTTTTGCCTCAACTGCCTCTGTCTCCGAAGACTTTTCTGGCCGATTCAGGCAGCCCCTCGTCTCCCCTCGCCCCCTCGACCACACACGCGTGCTCCACGTACCCTGGCACACCTCCCCATGGCATCAGCTCACTCGCGCGTGCCCTGTATCGTCGACTCCGTCTTTATCTGAACGTCGCCGCCGTCTGCTCCAACTCCGACGAGCTCCACAGGTAGTCTCTGACCGCGCCTCCCTCTCTCTTTTATGCTCCCATACTCCCTACTCTCCCACACGTCTAATAGCACCATATGTTCCCTCTCCCGTGCTCTACAGCGACGTCCCCGACAACGACAGCGCGTGCCCGTCGCCAGACACCTCTCCGGCGAGCAATCCCTGCAACTCCAGCGCGCCCCTCGACAAACAGAAGGCACCTTGAGCACCCCCACGACACCGCAAACTTGGTGATCACCTCCCTTCACTCCCTCGCTTCCTAGACTCACTGAACCACCGCCACCAGACACGTCGCCGCCACTCGCCGCCGCCAGCGCCGCCCACCTTTGGTCAATCGCGCAGCAGCCGTCCGATCCCGATCCAAGGCACACGATAGATTCACTTAAAAACAAAGGGGTATGCGATCTGTGCCGTGCGATCAAGTGAGATCCAGCGGTCCTCAGTGCATGATCCGAACGAATCGGTACCAGCCAGTAGAAAAGCGACACGTGGCCTAGAGTCTGTTTTAAAAACAAGATTTGTTCTATTAGATGTTCCAATTTAAAAAATTCATAACTTTCAAACCACACGTCCAAATTTTGTAAATTTTATATCAATGGATTCAGCAAAACAAGTACTTTCTGATCATGCACTTTGTTTAGTAAAAATCTTCTGTTAAATTGATTGTTTTTGCAGAAACTTGGGTATGCATGTTTAGAATATAAAAATTGTTCTAAAATGATTTTTGAGATAAAACCTTTGGAAAATGGTTTGTTTTGAACCTACTGACCATAGGAATCACTTTGTGGTTTCAAAAATATATTTGGTGAAGCAAAAGAATGAATCTTTGATTTAAACCATTTCTAGTCAAATAAAAATATGGTTTATTTGTTAAAAATGCTTTTTGAAGAAACCCTTTGGGAAAATGTTTTGTAATAAACTCTCTGACCCTAAACACAAGGTTTTATGGTTTGAAAACATATTTCGTGAACCCTATAGATTATTTCCTTATTAAAAACATTTCTTCACCACATAAAATAATACTTTGGTTTAAAAATGGTTTATAGGTAGAATCTTTTGCAAATAGTTTTGCCACTTTATAAAATGACCAATAAATGTTTTATAATGTTTATAACCTATTATAAACCACTTTTGTAAATAAAACAAAGTTTGGCATGCTTGCATGCATTGTTTTGTTGCTATTATTTTATGTGATGTTTGCTTGAATGGTAGATTGAAATTGTGCCTTGCTTGATTGTATTGTAGTGATTTGAAGAGTGTGATCATTGCAAAGACAAGGAGTGAACTTATATTCTCTACCAAAAAGGCAAGTGATGCTTCATACTTTGTCCCATTATTTTCACTATGCATTAGTGATATTTCTAAAGTAAGACTTGCATGGAATTTTTGCTATGTATAACCTATGTTATGGGAAATCCTAGTAGATGAAACCTTAGTAGAAATTTCCTAAGTTAAGACTCCTACTACTATCATGCTTAGCTTAGCTAGTAGAAAACAAGGGTGGAATATATATTCATACTATGAAATATTTCCAAGTCATGGACTTGTGTTTTGTTTAATAAAACAACTAAGTGAATGAATCACCTGGGTGGAATGGAAGGAATGGTTATGTTGAGTGGTTCACAAGGCCCATTTCTTTGGCTTACCTTGTGTATCTCACTTGTGGATGGCCACCCAGGAACAAAGAGATTTGAGATGTCAAATGTTGAGAAGCTTCAAGTGCAGCCACATGGCATTATGGGCTCTGCCTGGATCATATAGGTTGCAATAACTTAGCCAAATTGACAGTTGGTGGTTAGGGAATGATGAACGCGTCCATTCTGGTCTAAGGGAAGGCTTCTGGAAGATCTTGTCTTGGGAAACCAAGTCTTGTTGGGAAAGTGCACCACCTATGCAGAGTGTAAAATCTAAGTACTTAGCCATGTCCCTGTAAAAGGACAATTTGAGCATCAAGACATGGAAGCTATCAAGAATCTCCTCATCCCAATTTCTAAGTTAAAAACTTGTGGTTGAACAAGGGTTGAAGGATCACCAATTTCTATTGGGAGATGCCTTGGGTGATTTTTGTCAAGCAAAAACTTAGTGTTTTCAAATGATAAGGAAAATATATTTTGAGCAAAGCAAGCCTAAGCTCCACTTAGCCAAATGCATATAGATGATAGACTCCACAATATTACCATAGTATCACTTGCCAATACAATTCAAATGTATTGACCCTTGTGGTTGTAACTTATTATGTTTCAGGTTTGTTTGATGTTAGTGAAGTTTATTGATTAGGATTACAAGTCTACAACCAACATGTCTGTCTGTGGCACTTTGAATATGAAGGACCCCATGCTATTGTTATATTCTGCTGCATTGTAATGAGATAGCCAAATGAGCTATGTAAGATGTAATAAATTATTTTATTCCTGGTTATAAAATTTTATTATGACCCTTGTTTCTTGATATTACATCTTAACTGTGGATGCTAGCTATTGATCCAGGGACTAGCATTGTAAACACAAGGATCTCTACCTTATTAAAGGTTGGGAACCTTACAATCCTTGTTTTGTAGGTTCAAAGATAAAGGTGAAGATTTAGTTTAGGTTTTATATATAGGATAGTTAGTAGATGTATTTTTCTTAATCCTTTGTAAAAAAATTATAGTTCATGTAATCTTTATTTTATTCAATTGTAATAAAGATTATGTTATTATTAATAAAGAAGATTCTTATTCTTTATTCTATTGTATCTTGTTTATGTCTTTACAATATGAATATGAATTTCATAATTTCTATTGTCTTAAGTTTTAAGCTATACTACCTATATCTTAATTAATTTAAGATTCAAATCTTATATCTAAATCATTTAAATTATTATACAAACACCTTAAGTTTTTAAAATTCAAACCCCTTTCAAAACACACATAATTCTTTTAAGATCACATCAAAGTTTATAACAATTCTACTTTAAGTCTAAACCTAATCTTAAAGTAAGAAAGAAACATTGATCACTTAAGATTTTATTTGGCAAAAAAATTTCCCACTTTTTCACAAATAGATGCATGCAACAATACATAATCCTAAATTTACCCTTCGTTAGGTTCCTAAATGCTGGGATGTTACACCCCTCCTTATACGTCTATATATACCCCTCGAGGGTCAACCAAATTAATACAACAAAATATTAGGGAGCAAAACTTTTCACACTTGGAACACTAGACAATGTAGTGGTCTTTGTGATGAATTCTTGGAGGCCTCCAATTAAGTTGTGAAGTTCTCCCCAAGTTAGTGGCCTTGGTGGTGATTATTGGAAGCCTCCAATTAAGCTGTGGTTGTACGGGTTTGGTGACCGCCCTCAAGTGTCCAATAGTGGATCGGGTGCTTGCCATATGGCGGGTGCTCGGAAGAATAGGGTGACGACTCTCGTGGCGTTGGTGGTCTTAGTACCGCCCCCCTCCAGGGAGATGTACTCCCTTGTAGGGAGGAATTCGGTAAAACATCGTCATCTCCACGTGCCACAGTTATCTCTATACCCGAGCCATTGACTTATGCACTTTACACTGTGATCCATCTTGCTATCACATTGTTTCTTGTCTTGCTTAACATAAGTTATTGGTGCACATAGATGAACCATAGTATATATAGGTTTTGTGTTTCACAAAGTAAACACTAATTTTATTCTACTTTTGTTAAGCCTATCTCGTAAAAAAAATTAACCGCCTATTCACCCCCTTTTAGACGGCATTTGTGCATATTCATCTAGATTAGGTTTATGTCAAACTAAGGTCTAGGATTTGTCTACAACTGTGATGCTTGGTTGGACATATAGTTTCCTAATGACGAGGAGTGTAGTGTAGTGTCAATGGTGTAGTGTAGTACTTAAAGTGTAGTGTCCATGTTTAATGTCCATGGTGGACCCCAAAATCTAGTTTGAATGTGTTTGAAGTAATCCTTTGGCTTTAAAATATAAGGTGTTTTAACTTTTTTTAAAACACATGTATCATAGACTCTTTTAGTGTGTAGCTTCACTTATTTTGTTTCAAACCTACGCACTAAAAGGTGTCTAAATAGTTACTTTCTGCGTTTTAAAATATAAAATGTTTTAGCCTTCTAAAACAAATATATTTAGACTTCTTTTAATATATATGTTTACTTTGATTTGAAGTGAATCTACACACTAAAACAAGTCTATATACATTTTCTTTACAAAACTAAAATATCTTATGTTTTAAAACAGAGGGGGTATGTCTTAAAAAAAGCTAAAACATCTTACATTTTAAAGCACAACGAGTATTTAACTATATAGCATGTGTTGAACTTAGTTTTTGTGTAAAGGTGTTGGTCGAATCATCTAAAAATTAGCCGAAGCCATATTTTACATCATATGTTTGAGACGCTCTAATGCATCTTGGGGTCTTTTTCTCGTCCCTTTCTCAAGTAATAACACGTATTTTTTATTTTTTATTGATTTTTCCTAGCAACACCCAAATGCATGTTCTCAACAATTTATGTGTCTCCGTTTTCTTATAAAAAACTATGCATCTATTTATATCATTTTAAACTTGAATGACAAAAGACCGTTCCATTTCTATTTTTATTTATTTATTTATGTGTCCTACACAAAAAAAAAATAGTACTCCCTTCCATCTATAATAAGTGTCGCTCATCTAATACAAAGTTTATATTAGTTTAGTACAAAATTAGCGACACTTATTATAGATAGGAAGGAGTAGTTTTTTCTTTTGGCTAACAAAACGAAATAGTATGCGAATCGACCTCGTAGACCGGTCCACCTAGTCTGCTGAAAAAGCCCGATGAAGCCCATCAACGCGCACGGCCCGCACCCATCCTTCTTCTTCTTTGCCAAGAAATGGTACAGCTTTAAACCACCAGACCAGATCCCACGGCGCAGAAATTCCCCAAACCCCCACCCAGAACAACCCCAAATCCACCCCAAAACTAGGTCATCCATGGCCGGCGGCGGACAAGCGGCGGTCTCGTTCCTGACGAAGCTCGCTAAGGTAGCGGCCGGCGTCGGCGTGGCTTCGTCGGCCGTCACCACGTCCCTTTACACGGTGGACGGCGGGCAGCGGCGGTCATCTTCGACCGCTTCCAGGGCGTGCTACCGGAGGTCGTCTCGGAGGGCACCCACTTCCTCATCCCTGGCTCCAGAAGCCCTTCATCTTCGACATCCGCACGCGCCCTCACAGCTTCTCCTCCAACTCCGGAACCAAGGACCTGCAGATGGTCAGCCTCACGCTCCGCGTCCTCTCCCGCCCCGACGTCGGGCGCCTTCCGGAGATCTTCACCTCCCTCGGCCTCGACTACGACGAGAAGGTGCTCCCCTCCATCGGCAACGAGGTGCTCAAGGCCGTCGTCGCCCAGTTCAACGCTGACCAGCTCCTCACCGAGCGTCCCCGGGTCTCTGAGCTCGTCCGTGAAACCCTCGTCAAACGTGCCGCCGAGTTCAACATCGTGCTCGACGACGTCGCCATCACCCACCTCGCCTACGGGCACGACTTCGCCCTGGCCGTCGAGAAGAAGCAGGTCGCGCAGCAGGAGGCCGAACGCTCCAAGTTCCTTGTCGCGCGTGCAGAGCAGGAGAGGCGTGCTGCCATCGTCCGTGCTGAAGGAGAGAGCGAGTCTGCACGGCTCATCTCTGAGGCTACCGCTCTTGTCGGCAATGGCCTGATCGAGCTCAGGAGGATCGAGGCCGCCAAGGAGATTGCTGGGGTGCTGGCACGCTCACCCAACATCTCCTACATCCCTTCCGGCCAAAACGGCCAGATGCTGCTTGGGCTCAGTGCCGCCCGGTGAACATAATACCCGCTTATCCTTCAGTTGATTACAAGTACTTTAGTAGCTTCAGATGCATCGACATCGTTATCGTTTTATCAGTTTATCGGAGGTTGGAGACTTTTATGAGTGACATTGTGATCATCAATTGCCACTTATGGAGGAGTTATTGAACAAATGCTGTAGTATTTTGGTTACCAAAGTATGCTATATTCGTGCTTACTGTAAGTTCTCGAATTATGTGGATCTTATTAGCTATTCCAGGGTATGGTTATTGCTCAGAAGCAACATGCTTACTGAATTGTTGGTTCCATATTTTGTTGAAGTTCTATGATTGCTTTGTTCATGGATATGCTTCTGGTTAAGTCTTGCACCTGTTTGATTTACAGAGTATCTGTTTCTGCACTGTGCTATTTTGTTCTTGCCTTCTCTTTGGTATAGTGTGCTTTCGTTCAAGCCGTGCAATGTACAGAAAAATATATTGCACCCTAATTTCGAAAATGGTGTGGGCATAAGTTGCATTGGTATTGAGTACAACACTACAGCTACTTGCAGTTAATATGTTGTTTGTGTCCAACAAGGAACTATGTCAACAAGTAGTAGCTTGTTCTCTAGTTTTCTCTTATTTTAGTCTAAACCACTAATGTTCATTACGAAGATATGATCAGTGGAAATTTGATAGTCTGACATTGGATGCTAGTTCCCTTATATGTTACCTATAACACTACAGTTACTTGCAGTTAATATGTTGTTTGTGTAGCTTTTCTGGTCTTACTGTTGGGGAACCCACTAGGAAACTATGTCCAACAAGGGGTAGCTTGGTCTCTAGTTTCCTCTTATTTTAGTCTAAATCACTAATGTTCATTACGAAGATATGATCAGTGGAAATTTGGTAGTCTGACATTGGATGCTAGTTCCCTTTTGTTACCTATGCTTCTAGTGTGTCCAAAATTTTCCTTTTCTTTTACTCCCAAGTCACTAATGTTCATCATAGCGATATGATTGATGAAAATTCGGTAGTCTGACATCAGATGCTAGGCCCATTATGTTTCATATGCTTAAGGTGTGTCTGAAATTTCCCTTTTATATGAGTGCATGTCACTAATGTTCATTAGGTGATATGACCAGTGGGAAATAGAGTCTGACCGAGTAGATGTGTCTGAAATCTTATTTTTATTTGAGTATGCCACTGATTTTCATTACGGTGATATGATCAGTGGAAATTGGGAAGTCTGACAGCGGATGCTAGTTCCATTACGTTCTGTATGCTTCAGGTGTGTCTGAAAATTCCCTTTTATTTGAGTCCATGTCACTAATATTCGTTGCGGTGATATGATGAGTGGGACAAGATAGTTTGACATCGAAGGTGTGCCTGAAAATTTCTTTCCATTTGAGTCTGTCACTGATGTTTATTACGGTGATATGATAGGTTGAGATTAGATAGTATGACATTGGAGGCTTGGTCCATTTTGTTCCTTATGCTTTCAGCCATAATTCTTAACCAGGTTAGGCTGGAGCATGTTGTCCAATGGCTTGTTCTTGTGACTCGTATGGCCTATTGTTAGCTGACTTGCTGTTCTGGAATGCTTCTTCCTAGTTCCAGCGTGGTGTTAATTTAGAGAGCTCTACTAGTATACAGTACTTCTGATGCCGTGGTTGTTAATTTTTTGGGCAGGGCTACCTTTTTTTGTGACAGTAATCCAGCCTTTATTTAATGATTGTTAGGATTACAATCTGACTCATAGCCGCAATCAGGAACCCAGGAATCACAGAGTTTAGAGCATCTCTTGCACACAGGTGTGCGACTTGATTTGCTTCCCTCTTTACAAAATGGATCTTGAAGTCCTGAAACATCTTGCTCATCTCCTTCATCTCTATCAAAATGTGAATTCCTTCCATTCTGATATTTCTCTCAACCTGCCAAAGTGTGACAAGTCCCGAGCAACCAGTTTGAATGATCGCGTGCTGTAGGCCCTCCCGCACAGCTGCTTCAAGGCCTTCCCTAGTAATTACCTTAGAAAAGGATCTTCTATATGCTCCTATTTAACAAAGCCTGCCTGAATGAAAGAGCCTCTATCATCTCTAATACTACCTCCGATCCAGTTCAAAACCACAACACTTATTATGGATTGGAGGGAGTAACCAAAACCAGACCCAGCGAGTCTGTTTACTGCGCCCAGTAGGTGGTTAATGCCATTTCTGATTTGGTATCAGCATCTCTCTTTCAGTTACTGGCAGTTCAAGATTTGCCATATGCTTTTCAATCAGCTGAAAAGATTTAACTGGTAGATAGCATTGTTCACCATGGACAAATTTGTTTCTGCTACTCCAGATGCACCACATGATTGATACTACTAAGGCAGCATCTTTAACATTGAAGAAACCTCCTTTGATAGTATCACCGGCCCAGGGCACAGGATGTAGATTTGGCAATTTCACTTCAAATTTGTCAAGAGCGACAACCCAGAATTGCTTTGCGTGATCGCACTGAATCAGTGAATGATACAAAGTCGCTTCTGCATGACCACACAGTCTGCAAGCACCATTCTCCATAATATGTCTGCTTTTTAATTCAGCAAAACTCCAGCCAGTTTCTTCCATTTCCAGAGTTTCTTCCAAACCCCAGCCAGTCTACACATAGTCCAGCATCTTGGGCCGTCATCCTATAATAAGCAGATTTAACTGAATAAATCCCAGTTTTCTCCTCTGACCAGGCCCGTGTATCTTCACTTCTTGGTGGCCTCGGCATACTTCCCAGAATTGAATGAGCATCAGGCGCAAAAAACACAGACCCAACATTTTCTTCAGTCCACTGATTTGAATCATCAGTGAGATCTCCCACTCTAGTGAGTCCTAACTCCAGCGCTCCCATTGCTCTATTTTTGGTGTACCAACAGTCCAATTGTCCTGCTGGATCGATGTGTTATTACTACTATATCCTATCGTGTGGATTAGTCCCCTTTTAAGCGCATCCCAATCCCAAAAAATAGCTTTCCATGTTTTTGATGCGCTTTGGGGACATTTAGCAGATGAGGACAGCTGCAACATTATGTTGGAGTCTGAGCACTATCAGGGGAACATTGCACACTATCTTGCGCTTCTGTCAATTGATCATTTTCTTCTCAGTTCTGTGAGTCGTTCGTCAGCCTTCCTTGCACAACAACTCACCGTTGGTCTTCCTTCTGTAAGATCATCCTAAGGACGTCGAGTTTCTCAACAAGCCTAATACCAACTACAATGAGCTTTGTTCACTCGAAACCGGTGCCGAAATACAATAGGCCCATGTGTTGGCTCATCTTGGAAATAATTGGTCTCGAACATCAGAACGCAGGCCAGGTGTTGCCCCTCTTCTTCCCTGGCACAGAGCCTTCTCGCCTAGGAGCTCGCAGCCACGTATGTAGGTGAAGAAGGCCCCTAATGACCATGATGCGCTCTATTCCATTGGCTTGCGTGCCAGCCTCTTGTTGCATCATTATGAGCCCGTCGCAGATACTATCTATTATCTAGCGTGAACAGCCAAATGATTCAATTGATCGAGCGCCCAAAATTTACCGGCGCCCAAGTTATGGAAAATTCACCATGGCAATTGGCCGAGCACCTTTTGTGTGCGGCCGGTTTGACGTGGTTTATGGCTTAGCGCCTTGTTGTCTAGCCTCGAGGCGGTCCTCTTAGCTGATCGGTGGCTGACCATCAGTTGTTCACAGGATACACGCCAGGTCGTACAGCCTGTAGCATCGAATCGAGGCGAGAGAGCGTTGCCTACCAGATGGGGAGCTACTAGGGCCTAGGCGACGCAACAGGCGAGTAGATATGGTGAGCAGCGTCGGAGTTGGGAACATGTCAAAAAAAAAAAAAGCGTCGGACTTGGGAGGTGGTGATGACGGTGATTTGCTGTGGGAGGAAAGAACAAGCGGCACAAGGTGGTTGGAGGCGGACGAGGGTTTGCTTTGGTTGTTGGTGTTAGGAATCAATTATTAACTAAATAGACGGTTAATATTGGTTTTGTCCAACCGCTTGTATATAGCGAACCGTCACCGTGTCTTTTCGAACCATTGTGCCTCTTCCGAATCGACACAAAGCATGTAACCGACTATGTATTCACTACTGTTGGGTACTATAAAAACCCCCAGTCACTATCAATGAAAGTACTCATTTCCTTTCAATCTTTCTGTCTCTCTTCACGTCATCAGCACTTGCTCTACCCAAAGCGAGTAGGCCTCGAGGAGAAGAACGGAGAAAAGAATTTTTACGGGAAACAATCTGATGGAAGAAGAATTATGTCTAGTGGATAGTGCTACCACTAACACAATTTTAAGGGAAACAAAATACTTCCAAACTCTTACCAAGAGAAAGGAAGATGTTATGACTATAACTGAGAGTAATAAAGCAATTATTGGTTCGGGAAGAGCCACATTCACACTCCTATGGGTACTACTATTGTAATTCGAATGCTCTTGTATCCTGAATCCACACGCATTCTTATAAGTTTCAAAGATATCCGATCAAATGATTTCCATCTTAAACGTAAAGATGGATAAGAAAGAATATTTGCTTTTAACAAAAGCGGCGAATATGAGGAACAAACTCTTGAAAATTCCCTTCATTTTCATCCGGATTATACTTTACATACATCAAACCCGTACCTTTTTTGTTGCATACAAAATAATTTTCAAAATCTTGATAAATTCAAGACTTGGCATGATCGCTTGGTCATCTGAAATAGGTATGATGAGAAAAATTATTAGCAATTCTGTTGGTCATAATTTACCAATTAAAAGATTTCCCAAATCATCAGATTTTGTATGCACTGCATGTGCTACGGGAAAACTAATAACTAAGCCATCCTACCTCAAAGTTAAAAATGAGTCACTTAATTTTCTTGAAAGAATTCAAGGAGATATATGTGGTCCAATACAACCTCTATCTGGACCATTTAGGTACTTTATGGTGCTAATTGATGCATCGACTAGATGGTCACATGTGTGTTTATTATCTACACGTAACCATGCCTTTGCCAAATTAATTGCTCAAATTATCAAATTGCGAGCAAATCATCCTAAACATAGGATAAAAACAATAAGAATGGATAATGCTGCTGAATTTAGTTCACGCGCATTTAATGATTATTATATGGCTTTAGGTATCCATCTAAAACATTCAGTACCTTATGTGCATACTCAAAATGGAATGGCCGAATCTTTAATCAAAAGAGTAAAGCTAATTGCTAGACCACTATTACAGAATTGCAATTTACCAACCTCTTGTTGGGGACATGCGGTTTACACGCAGAGATCGATACAAGTCGGACCAACTGCATATCATGAAACTTCCCGTTTCAAATAGTACGAGGCAATCAACCAAGTATTTCCCACTGCGAAAATTCAGTTCTTGTGCGTCTTAAATATCACCACAGCGTACCTCCATGGGCCCCCATAGAAAATTAGGAATCTATGTAGGATATAATTCGCCGTCAATTATAAAATATTTAGAACTCCTAACAGGGGACCTGTTTATAGCCCGGTATGCTGATTCAATTTTTAATGAGGATCATTTTCCGGCATTAGGGGGAGAAACAAACCACAATGAATGCCAGGAAATAGATTGGAATGTGACAGGCATCCAATCCTTAGATCCACGTACTAAAGAATCTGAATCTGAAGTTCAGAGAATAATAGATTTGCAACACTTTGCAAACAACTTGCCGAGCATTCTTCGATCACAAAGGTGTCACTAAATCTTATATCCTCAGTTAATGCACGAGGCAGTAGAGGTACCAAATAAAACTACTCAACCCGTAATTACAAATAAAAGGGGAGAAATCTGGTCATCGTGGAAAAAGGCTTCTCAAATGCCACCGCGAAACATAGAAAATCACTAAATACAAATCAACCTTTGAGTTGATAGACACCAAATAGATGTTCAACATCAAGAGCCAAAGATAAATATGCACACAAATTCTAATCTTTGGGACATCGAAACAACCAGACTTGTTATGAATCACGAAATCACGGTGAGGTAATCAATGAAATCTCCACAAACTATATCGATTCGGGAGAATCATATAATAGAAAGACTACACTTGTCGACACATATTTCTCCTCTAAAATTGCTAAAACCCTTCAACTGGATCCAGAGCCAACATCTATGAAAGAGTGCCTGAAGCGCTCAGATTGGCCTAAATGGAAGGAGGCAATTGCGGCAGAACTGCACTCGCTTAATAAAAGGGAGGTATTCTCTAAAGTAATACCTACTCCTCATAAAGTTTTCCCCGTGGGAGCTAAATGGGTTTTCGTTCGAAAAAGGAACGAAAATAATGAGGTGGTGAGATATAAAGCGAGGCTAGTAGCACAAGGGTTTACACAGAGACCCGGTATCGACTACGACGATACATATTCTCCTGTAATGAGTGGAATTACGTTTCGATACTTAATATCATTGGCAGTACAGATGAATTTATCAATGCAGTTAATGGATGTAGTGACCGCTTATCTATATGGATCACTCGATGCGGATATTTATATGAAAGTCCCTGATGGACTTAAAATTCCGAATCCAAACATAAATCGCAACATGTATTGTGTAAAATTACAAAAGTCACTCTATGGCTTAAAGCAGTCGGGTAAAATGTGGTATAACCGGCTTAGTGAGTTCCTTATCCATAAAGGATACTCAAATAATGATGATTGCCCATGCGTTTTTATAAAGAAATCCTCAAAGGGATTTTGCATCATCTCAGTTTATGTTGATGACCTCAACATCATTGGTAACGCAGCAGATATATCTGTAGCACGCAATCATTTAATGACGGAATTTGAGATGAAGGATTTGGGAAAACCAAATTACTTAGGTTTACAACTTGAGCACCTTCCCTCGTGAATACTCGTTTATCACCCGCATATATTCGAAAGTTTTGGAAAATTCAATATGGATAAATCATATCCATCCAAAACACCCATGGTCGCCGATCCTTGATAGAAAAGGATCCTTTAGACCTAGGGATGATAACGAAGATGTATTGGGACAAGTTTCCATACCTTAGTGCTATAGGAGCACTAATGTACCTTGCTAATTGTACTAGACGATATTGCCTTCGGTGAATTTGCTGGCTAGACATAGTGCTGCTCAACAAAACGCCATTGGGGTGGAGTAAAGAATATCTTGAGATATTTACAAGGTACTAAAGATCTTGGTTTATTCTATCGGAAAAATCAAGATATGACTTTGAAGCTATCTTGATGTTGGCTATCTTTCTGATCCCCATAATGCTAGATCACAAACAGGGTTTGTATTTCTATATGGTGGAACTGCTATTTCATGGAAGTCCACAAAACAGACTCTTGTAGCAACTTCCACTAACCACTCTGAAATAATTGCATTATATGAAGCCTCACGAGAGTGTGTATGGCTTCACAGAGTGATTAATCATATACAAACATCATGTGGTATTGGTTCATTAGAATCACCAACTATTATCTATGAGGATAATGTCGCATGTGTTACTCAAATGCATATGGGATATATTAAAAGTAATATTACAAAACATATTGCTCCAAAACTGTTCTTTCCTCATGAATTGCAGAAAAATGGAGAAATTAATATTTTGCAAACAAAGTCATGTGACAATCTTGCAGATTTGTTCACTAAGTCTTTACCAACATCTGCATTTCAAAAATGCATTCATGGCATTGGTATGAGACGACTTCGAAATTTGCAAAATTCAGGGGGAGAAATCTCCTAGGACTGAACTTAGTATTTAATATCCGATAACAATATATTGTACTCTTTCATATGAGTTCTCCAATGGATTTCTCATACAGATTTTTGTTGGAGATATGCCCAAGAGGCAATAATAAAGTGGTTATTATCATATCTTCACACTTATGATAAATGTTTACATACCATGTTATAATTGTATTAACCGGAAACATTAATACTTGTGTGATTTGTAAACTAAAATAAGAGTCCCTAGTATAGCCTCTTGTTAAACTAGCTTGTTGGTTAATATATGATCATGGTTTCCTGATCATGAACATAGAGATGCTATTAACAACAGGATCATATCATTAGGAGAATGATGTGATGGACATACTCCTATAAATAAGCGTAGCATAAAGATCAAGTCATTTCAATAGTTCAATTGCTATATGCTTTCTGATACATAATAACCTAATTCCTTCGACCATGAGATCATGCATATCACCTTTACCGGATGGATGCTTTGATGACATCAAACACCACACCGTAACTGGGTGGTTATAAAGGTGGCATTGAGTGTTCGGAAAGTATTGGTTGAGACACATGGATCAAGAGTGGGATTTGTCCATCCACATGACGGATAGATATACTCTGGGCCCTCTCGGTGGAATGTCATCCAATTAGCTTGCAAGCATGTGGTAGCTCACAGGGATCACATATCACGGAACGAAAAGAGTACTTATCGACGAGGTTGAACTAGGTATGCGAGATACCGGCGATCATAACCTCGGATAAGTAAACTATCGTGAGACAAAGGGAAATTGGTATCGTATGTAAGTGGTTCATTCGATCGCAAAAGTAATCGTAGAAATATGTGGAGCCATATGAATTTCAGATTCCTCTATTGGTTATTGTTGAGAAGTGTCTCGATCATGTCTGCATAATTCACGAACCGTAGGGATTCGACGTTGTTTGAGTAGTTATGGTATTATGAGAAAGAGACCGAATGTTGTTCGGAGGCTCGGATGGGATCCGGGATATCACGAGGTGATCCGGAATGGTCCGGAGAATAAGATTCATATAAGGAAAGTCCGTTTGAGTTCGGGAATAATTAGGTGTTTTCATCGGGAATGTTCGAAGGTTCGGATTGTCCCAAGCACTCGGGGAGGGTACATGGATGTGTCATTACATATTGGAATGATTGCATCATGTACTAAGTGTTCTTGCTGTCCCAAATAAAGGATTAATTTGAATCCTAAGACAGAAAAGTCAAATGTCGGTTTGAAAGTCAAACGGCTAAAACAAGCTGGGAAACAAGAAAGAGGAGTTGAAACCGACTTGAGGGAGTCTCCTCCCCAAGCCGGCGCCACCAAGGCCGACTTGGGAGGACTCCCTCAAGGCGCCTCCCCAACCATAAAAGGAGGGGCAGGGCCCCCCTCCTAGACACACAACTTTCTACCTCTAAATCTCCGGTTTAGAGCCGTTTTGGTTTAGAGCTTCTAATTGCTTTAGACAGCGGTTTAGAGCCTTCTAATTGGTTTGTAGCCTTCTAATTGGTGTGTCTAATTACTAGACCACTAATAGCCTCTCTCATAAGCTCCACCATACTCGCACCGTCTTAAGACGAAGCCTGCGATTTCCCTCTACTTAGGTACCGCCGTTGTCTTTGCCGAATCGCGAGAGAGTGCTACAACCTCCGCTGCCTTTGGAACAAGGGAGAGGAAGGTCTTCGTCAGTACGAACGTGTGACCGATTGCAGGCGCTGCGGAACGTGGCGCGGAAGGATCGTCTACGATCTTGAGATCGGAAGAAATCGACTACAGCACCCACGAGAATCTCTCTCGTTAACCGCTTTGGAATCTTCGAGGGTAAGTTATTCCATCGACTCGTTGCTACAATCTAGTAGATAGATCTTGGCTTGTTTGTTTGTATGCGATAGAAAATTTTTGTTTTCCATGCTACGAACCCCTGATGGTATGTCAGTCGTGTCTATATGTAGATCATTGCTGAGTAGAACACAATGGTCATTGTGGGCGTTGATGCTTTATTGTCGATTGCTTCTTGTGTACTTTGCATCTTGCGGTATGTTGGGATGAAGCGGCCAGCTAACCTTACATGACATCGTTCATGAGACTTGCTCCACGCTTGACATGCAACTTGTATTGCATAAGTGGCTTCTTGGTGCCTGTTTCTCCTAGCATAGTTAAGATCCAATTTACAACGGGTAATCAACAATGCTAGTATCAATGTTGTGGTTCATGTTAAGTTAGAACGACACTTATTGAAAGCCCCAAACCACGTAAAACATGCAAAGAAAGTAGAGGCGTCTAACTTTGTTTTGCAGGGGTGTGCTATGATGTGATATGGCCATGATTGTGATTATATTTGATGTATGCAATGTTCCTTATTGTAAGTTGGCAACCGGTAGCCATATGGTTGTCTTTAATTTATGTTAAGACAGCGTGTCTATTCAAAGTAGTTGTAATAGTTGAAGCGGTGGGCGACAACCATGGAGAAGCGTCATTGACCTTGATGCAATGCCGATGATGATGGAGATCATGTTCGTGCTAGAAGATGGAGATCGGAAGCACAAAGAAGAAAACCATATCATATCACATATTATGAATTGCATGTGATGTTAATCCTTTATGCATCTTGTATTGCTTAGTAGACGACGGTAGCATTATAAGATGATCCCTCATGCACATGAATTTCAAATCATAAAGTGTTCACCCTTAGTTAGCACCGTTGCTAAAGCTTGTTGTTTGAAACACCACGTGATGATCGGGTGTGCTAGATTACGCAAGTGTATACAACGTGAGCAAGCCAGATTTGCTCATGCGAAACTAAGGTTTGATCTTGACGAGCCTAGCATGTAGACATGGCCTCGGGAACACGGATTACGAAAGGTAGAGCATGAGTCATATAGTAGATATGATGAACATGTCGATTGTTCGCCATTGAAGCTATATCAACTCTCGTGATGATCGGTTTTGATGTGGTGGATTTGGTTCGTGTGATCACTAAAACAATGTGAGGATATTGTTTTGGTGGGAGTTCACCTAGATTAATTTGATTATTAATTAGAACTCAATTTATCATAAACTAAATCAAAGTGAATTTGCATAGTTGTTGTAGTCATTGGCATCCGTTTACCACCGTCACGCTTAGTTATAATTGAGATGATAGAACTATATAATTACGGTTAATTTACTTTCTGAACTGGTATCGTATTGTTTTGAAGTGTTAATATAAAGTTTAAAAGTCCTATTGCAAACTTTCAAGAAGTTCAGTTACTCCATGAAGTTTAATAATTGGTATTAAATCAAGAGTGACAATTCCAAGAGTTAGTATATGAGTATCATGTTTGTCTCCATGATTCTTGATATTCAAAGAATTCTCTTAATATCAAGGTTATCTAGGATCCGAAAGAGTTATTTGAAACCATGATGTGTGGAAGATATTGTGATATCTGAAACAAAGTTTTAGTTGCAACATGATAGAGTATAATATGGCAAAAGTCATGTTCTCATATTTGATGAGAATTTGCAAAGGTTGGAGACACTTGTTGTCTGATCCTCCAAAAGGTTTTGGATAGCAACATTATACTCATAATTCATCGTTATAAGCTAAAAGTAGCTTGATCATGGACGATTCCATGTTAGGGTGAATATTTGATGTAGGTAAAATGTTTACTACACCAAGAGATTACTAAAGAAAGGAATTTGAAAGAACACCAAACATTTGATGATGGTGATCTACTTCAAAGTGCAAGTCCAAAGACATTGGTATTTAACTATACACGCTTTGGACTATATGTCATATGTATGACTCCTTTTGATGTTGATAGATTCTTTCAAACAGAATAGGAAATCTTGAAGAGAATCTCATAAATATATGAGAAAGAAAAGACTAGAATTGTTCGGTTTAAGTATATAGATGATATACATGTTATGGCTATATTCTTTGCTTATTAAACAATGTGGTTCTTAAGTATTTAATACTGAATTTGTTGGTATGAATCGTCATACGAAACAATGTAATTCATGAACTACAATGGCCTAAGTAACTAGCAAAGAATATGTGATGATGTTCATCGAGAACAAATAAAGGGTTATTGTGTTGCTCGTTAAACATCAAAGCTTGCCTTCAAAGATTTGTTTTATCAGGTATTATGAGAACAAAAGGGTTGTTCAAATAATTGCCGTAATCCATAAAAGATGGATGATTCGCAAATCTCGTTGGAGGAATCACATCCATAAAACTAGTGCTAAAAATGTCGAAAGACAAATTGATTGAAAGATCACTTAGGAAGTGACATCGCCATTTAAATTATATTGGAAAGAAAACATGAAGAAACTCCATATGGATGGAATTTTGGAGTCTATTTGATTTTGATCAAATGACGCTTGTGAAACTTTCCTAGAGATAATTAAAACTTCGTTCATAGGCCGAAAGGGAACGAATGAATAGCTTATTGGAAATTGTACATATTGTTGTACAGAGACCATCATGTGTAGTCAAAAGCGATGGATTTCAACTTCATATGCTTTCTCCGAGAATTTGAGTGAATATTTGAATATTTACTTAATAAGGATAAAGTATGAAACACTTGAAAAGTTCAAAGACTTTCAAGATGAAGTGCAAAATCATAGTAACAAGAATATAAATAGTTTATGATAAAGATCATAAAGGGAGATATTTGAGTTACAGAGTTTAGCATAATACCTAAGATTTAAGGAATTGTTCTCCATAAGGGTATGGGGCGTTCGAGGTATGTAATTAAACCTTGTTTGACATGGTAAGATCAAAGGTATAATTCATAAAAACTGCCATTATATTTTAAAGATTAAAAGCTTTAGAGATTACCGTTTTTCCACTGAAAAGAGCTCCATCATAATCCGTTGAAATGACACCATATAAAGTTATGGTTTGGGATAAAACCCAAGTTGTCCTTTCTTAAACATTGGTATGCTTTGCATAAGAAAGATGTTTTGCAACCAAAGTCGGATAAACTGTCTTTGTATGTTATTTGAATAATCATTAAGTATTCCTCCATAACACCGAGACAAAAGTGTTTGTCACTTAAAGCGTCAAGTTTCTTTGAGAAGGAATTTTTCGTGAAAAGTTAAGTGGGAGGACAATAGAACTTTGATAAGGTTAAAGAACCTTAGCTATATGTGTGCAGAGTTGCGCCGAAAAGTGTTCAAGGCGACAACAAAGCTCATGGCTCACGTACCTCAAAGGTTGTGGTCACGAGATCTAAGTTCCTATTGAAACAAGTAGATCGGGTAAACAATCAAATACCAAGATTTGAGGGTTGAATCATTATTTGAGAATAATGAACCGACTACATGCAAAGAAGCGATGATGGGCCCGACTCAGTCAAATGGCTTGAAGCCATAAAATCCGTGATAGTTCCATACACGAGAAATCAAGTTTTGAACTTGAAGGACCCTCGAGAAAGGTGTAAGACCTTACAGTTGTGTTTGGATCTATAAAGAAATAGACATGGATGTTTCACATCTATGAAATAGTCGACATGTTGGGAAAGAGTTCACAACAATGTTCAAAGGTTGTATATGACAAGATTTGATCTTTCATAGCGATGTTTAGTCTAGACGGATTAATGTAGCAACCACTACATATAAATTTTGTTATATGGTAGTTGAATAAACAAAACAAGTTCTTCTAATAGAATTGTTACCTAGGACGTGTGCATGACGCGGTCCAAAGGTTTTTGTTAAATTCAAGGATGCTAAAACATATGCAAACTTCAATGGTTGAAGTAAACGTGGCGGAGTTGGAATCTTCACTATGATGAAACTGTTAAAGGAGTTTTAAAAGTTCATTAGAGACAATGAAGATGCTTGCATTTGCAAGAAATTAAGTGGAGCGCTAAGACATATTTCTAATACATTATGTGGAGGACATATTGTTGATTAGAAAAGATGTATCTTTTATTAACACATATTAAGAATTTCATCCCGATGAAAGACTTAGGCAAAACCAAATATTTGGCATCAATAGACGCTAATATGGTTGTGCGAAGTACATAGACAAGATATTGAATGAGTTCAATATAGAAACTACAAGAGAGGTTCTTGTCACGAGAAAGGATTGAATAAGTTCAATGTTGATGATATATTCAAGTGTATTGACATTGGTAAAGTGAAACAAATAATCAAGTATAGATTGATACTTGATGTATGAAATCACAAAGAGTATTTATATCAATCATACTGTGATATGTACAAATCCAGATATGTCCTATGCTCTAAATGTTGTGAGCATATACCAGAATGATTCATAAGATGATCATTGGACAATAGTAAGGATATTCTTATGATCTTTTGGAAGAACTAAGAGTATAATATTTGTAGAAGTGACAAATAGATGGTTAGTTCATTGTAAAAGTACTACATTGATACTAGCTTTGTCACAAAGTACAAATTAAGTTTATCTCAATCTAAACTAAGGGTGGCACAATATAATGGAATGTGAGTTCCATAATGGATTTGGATGAGTTCCAAAGTTAAGACATTGTGACAGATACTACAACAAAAGGCTAAGTATATGACTGCTATTATAGCAGCAAAAGAGGGCATTTGTGTCAAGTAGTTTGTTATCAAACTAGGTGTAGTTCACGGAGGATAATACTATGAAGATATATTGCGACAATATTATCAACATGTTTTAACCCCAAAGAACTAAAGGTCACAATCGAATGACCAAATTCATACAAAGCCATCTCATTAGAGAATGAGTGATGCGTGAGACGCAAAGACATGCAATTACACACGGACTTGGAAGTGTCAAGATCCGAAGATCGATTGACCACTAGCAATCGTGTACATACAACACAGGAAAGCCATAGGTGTTGAATACACAAGGTTTGAAACTAGATTATTGACTCTAGTGCAAGTGGGAGACTGTTGGAGATATGCCCAAGAGGCAATAATAAAGTGGTTATTATCATATCTTCACACTTATGATAAATGTTTACATACCATGCTATAATTGTATTAACCGGAAACATTAATACTTGTGTGATTTGTAAACTAAAACAAGAGTCCCTAGTATAGCCTCTTGTTAAACTAGCTTGTTGGTTAATATATGATCATGGTTTCCTGATCATGAACATAGAGATGTTATTAACAACAGGATCATATCATTAGGAGAATGATGTGATGGACATACTCCTATAAATAAGCGTAGCATAAAGATCAAGTCATTTCAATAGTTCAATTGCTATATGCTTTCTGATACATAATAACCTAATTCCTTCGACCATGAGATCATGCATATCACCTTTACCGGATGGATGCTTTGATGACATCAAACACCACACCGTAACTGGGTGGTTATAAAGGTGGCATTGAGTGTTCGGAAAGTATTGGTTGAGAGACATGGATCAAGAGTGGGATTTGTCCATCCACATGACGGATAGATATACTCTGGGCCCTCTCGGTGGAATGTCATCCAATTAGCTTGCAAGCATGTGACTGGCTCACAAGGGATCACATATCACGGGAACGAGAAAAGAGTACTTATCGATGCGAGGTTGAACTAGGTATGCAGAGATACCGACGATCATAACCTCGGATAAGTAAACTATCGTGAGACAAAGGGAAATTGGTATCGTATGTAAGTGGTTCATTCGATCGCAAAGTAATCGTAGAAATATGTGGGAGCCATATGAATTTCCAGATTCCTCTATTGGTTATTGTTGAGAAGTGTCTCGATCATGTCCGCATAATTCACGAACCGTAGGAGACACTTAAGGATTCAACGTTGTTTGAGTAGTTATGGTATTATGAGAAAGAGACCGAATGTTGTTGAGTCTCGGATGGGATCCGGGATATCACGAGGTGATCCGGAATGGTCGGAGAATAAGATTCATATAAGGAAAGTCCGTTTGGAGTTCGGGAATAATGCAGTGTTTTCATCGAATGTTCTGGAAGGTTCGGATTGTCCCAAGACTTCGGGGGAGGGTACATGGATGTGTCATTACATATTGGAATGATTGCATCATGTACTAAGTGTTCTTCTGTCCCAAATAAAGGATTAATTTGAATCCTAAAACAGAAAGTCAAATGTCGGTTTGAAAGTCAAACGGCTAAAACAAGAAACGTGGGAAACAAGAAAGAGGAGTTGAAACCGACTTGAGGAGGAGTCTCCTCCCCAAGCCGCGCGCCACCAAGGCCGACTTGGGAGGACTCCCTCCCCCGCGCCTCCCCACCATAAAAGGAGGGCAGGGCTCCTCCTAGACACACAACTTTCTACCTCTAAATCTCCGGTTTAGAGCCGTTTTGGTTTAGAGCTTCTAATTGCTTTAGCCACGGTTTAGAGCCTTCTAATTGGTTTAGAGCCTTCTAATTGGTGTGTCTAATTACTAGACCACTAATAGCCTCTCTCATAAGCTCCACCATACTCGCACGGCTTAAGACGAAGCCTCGCGGATTCCCTCTACTTAGGTACCACGCCGTTGTCTGGAATCGCGAGGAGAGTGCTACAACCTCCATTTCTTGGAACAAGGGATAGGAAGGTCTTCGTCAGTACCGAACGTGTGACCGATCAAGGGAGCGCTTTAACGTGGCGCGGAAGGATCGTCTACGATCTTGAGATCGGAAAGAGTACGACTACATCACCCACGAGAATCTGCTCTCGTTAACCGCTTTGGAATCTTCGAGGGTAAGTTATTCCATCGACTCGTTGCTACAATCTAGTAGATAGATCTTGGCTTGTTTGTTTGTATGCGATAGAAAATTTTTGTTTTCCATGCTACGAACCCCTACAATTTTATGGTACAATTATTATACCAACGGTATATCGGATTCCTATATTCTCCTTATATTTTCCACAGGATTCTGGAGGACATATGTTGTACAAGATCAAACTTTCAAGATAAAGAACAATCAAGATATTCTAGCACTCGGGACATTATGATGGATTCAATATCTCAAAGACAATCAAAGTATTCAAGACTCTCCGACGTCCAAAATATATGATGATTCTCAAGACAATGAAGATAGAAACAGCGTTGTCCAAGGGGGAGTGTTAGGAATCAATTATTAACTAAATAGACGGTTAATAGATTCCAATAGAATATTCGTTTTGTCCAACCGCTTGTATATAGCGAACCGTCACCGTGTCTTTTCGAACCATTGTGCCTCTTCCGAATCGACACAAAGCATGTAACCGACTATGTATTCACGACTCTTGGGTACTATAAAAACCCCCAGTCACTATCAATGAAAGTACTCATTTCCTTTCAATCTTTCTGTCTCTCTTCAGTTGGTAAGAGCAAGTAGAATAGGTCCTAGTCAGCTGACTATAAGCCATTCCACCTCATCAAAGTCTTATGTGGAAAAAAGAGATACCATAAGAGAGGAGAGAGCGGGCGCTCTGCCTACCGTCGGGCTGCAGCACAGGAAACGAGAAACAATAGCCGGCTTGTAGCTGGATGTGAACACTAGAGCTAGCTTTTCCATGCCCTGCAGTCTTGCATGCGAGACATGCACATGCAGGTATCGATTAGTAAAACAGATTTATTTAGTCAATAGAGCCAGTACAAGAGCTAGCTTATTGTATATGTGCTTACTCTATGAAGACTCTAAGTAACGTGTCATGGTCATACAGCCGGCTGCTGGCTTTCTTATTGAACTTACTCTAAGGGGGCCCGACACGACCAATCCAACGTGGCGCGTTGCCAGCAGCCCCAACCCGAAGTCCTTGTGTCGTCCTTGTTGCCAACACTGGTTAGTGGCGCCGGTGTGGGATGCTTTTCGATCTCAACCCCAAAGGCTGGTGGAGGGGCGGGTTAGGGGCCGGTGGAGATGCTATAATAGGTTTGATTTAACATCACAAATATTTATTCTAGGCAATATGATTTTTGTTTTATAAAGCAACTTTTCTTGGAGATTTTAGCTCGACATTTTTTCTGCAGGAAAAGGTCCAAATCTATTTCATGAGTTCATAAGAAGTATAAAGCACCCTAAACATAATAAAATTTACATCGAGATGCTTGGACCATCTAGCAGCCACTACTACCGCCAGAGCGAGCCGCCGACGCCGCGGTGTCGCCGCTCCCTTATTGGAGCCTGGCGTTGTTGATGATAGTAAGAAAGTTTTCATGCATGTGTCCCTAAGGACTAGCGCCCTAGAGTTGAAGCCATCGCCATTGAATCCTTGAATTGATCCAAAACGTAAAACTTGTAACATCAAACCTAGAACACACGTAGGCTGAACGAGATCCACCACTCCATGAAAGCAACGACTGCATTTAATCCCGTCTGCTCAACGCTAGCGGCAAGATCGTCGCCGACGAGGTGGTAGAGGAGGCAGGTATACCTTATTCTTGTCCCGCACAACGCCGTCATAGCCACCATAACATCGATGCCGGTTAATCAAACTCTAACTTTAGGGATCCTTCAACAACGTCAAGTGCAGGTCCGAGGTCCCCACCCCCTCCCATCGTTGAGACGGCAAGCAGAGAGGAGGCTGGGACCCGTCGATTCCGGTCATAGACAGCGAGGAGCCGGCAGATAGTGCCGGTAGCTAGGATGGAACCCTAGACAGTTGACCTCTATTTCCTTGATTTTAGCTCGATATTATGTACTTCTGTAGTCCTAAAATAAGTGACTTGGTTTAGATTCGTCTATATCTAGACGTATTTTAGTATATAGATACATACGAATCTAAATCCAAATCATTTAGGACATCTTCAGAGGACCGATCGATTGGACAACGGTGCGGGCCGGTCATTTGACCATTTGTCCATTTTTGGCCGGACATACCCATTCTTGGATCAAATTTGTGTTCATTTTGGGTCGTTGTGGACAAATCTGACTCTCCGCCTGTCCTCCCTTGTATGACCTGCCCAGTCACTCACCCACCCATCAAATGTGTCTCCACCGCGATCCAAACTGACCGGACCAATTTTTTATCACGCATCACAGAATGGATATACTTTGTGTGAAATGGATCAGGGGCGTCCAGGCCATCTCCAGCAGGCCGATCCAAACTTGTGACTTAAACGTCTCTTTCTGTTCGTTTGGATCGGGTCATAGTTAATTTTAGGTTGTCATCCGGCCAGCCCCATGCCTAGCGGCGCGATCCATCTGTCTGCGCTGGCGATTGACGTCATCGCTAA
The DNA here is from genome assembly GCA_030063025.1 of Avena longiglumis. Taxonomy (NCBI): domain Eukaryota; kingdom Viridiplantae; phylum Streptophyta; class Magnoliopsida; order Poales; family Poaceae; genus Avena; species Avena longiglumis. The sequence continues at coordinate 436,002,964 of CP125978.1, forward strand.
CCAATCCATTGCCATCAGCTTAAATACATAAATTGACAAGCAAATAGTACACAAATTGAATAGCAAATAATATGGCAGACGTGTGCCATTACCCTCTAGGCATCACCAACAAGTGGCCAATTGATCTAAAATGTGCAAAAGTGGGCAATATCATATACAATGTCCAAAAATGGCAAGTTCCTCCCAAAAAGTGGCATTCACCATCACCATTGCACTTCAAGCATTGCGGGCCCGAATGATCTGCTGCCTCCTCGCGACCCAAGCCATGCGACCGAGGTCCTAGGTCGGTGAGCATAATGGCATTCTTCTCGGCCATGATCTTGGCTTTGGCCTCCTTGGCCTTGGCCTTTGCCTCCAACACCCTAGACCTGACCTCGGCCTCCTTGGCCTTGGCCTTGGCTTCGGCCTCCATGGCCCTTGCCTTGGGCTCAATATCCATTAGCCTAGCCTTGGCATTGGCTTCCTCCACCTCAATAGACCTCGTCTAGAGCTCGACAAAAGTCTTGGATGTGGCATCTTTCTCTTTGCGCCGCCTCTCTTCCCTCTCGGCGATGGCCTCTTCCTTCTTCTCCGGGATTTGCCACAAGGTCTCCTGGAAGGCCAATGACCCATCCCGTTAGGCGATGTCAGCCTTCGTAGCCTTGTGGCCTCCAGATCAAGTGCACAAAGCGGCTCCGTCACCTGCAAGGTTGCCAACACATTCACCATTGTCATCTTATAGGTCGACGACACCGCCCATCAAAGCATTGCCCTTTCCATTTCCCTTCTTCTTCTCGTCAAGTTATTTCTAAAGGACATAGCTAATCTCCTATTTTTTGCAGTCCTTGATCAACCCTAACAATGGGACAACGTGAAGGCCTTGTTGTTATTCACCTTCTTGAAGTGCTCCATTTCTTTCATGACCTACACATATGGATGCCAAATGGCTCAATGCATATGCAACACATCGATAAACAAAGAAAGAGGTTTTACCATGTCAAGCGGCAACATGCCGCTTATTGGCCTTTTTCGTAATCGCCTCGTTTAGTCTTGGAACTTGCTACACTCGGCATGGATGGTGCCCCATCGCTTGGAGAGGAGAGATCATTCGATTTCTATATAAGGCATTTTTCCTGAACTTCCTATGCTCATGGAAGAACTTGCCTACACTTTTCCAATAGTCAAAACCCTTTTGCTCGGCGCTGCATAGTGGATCTTGTGAAATCTCCATCCATGCGTGTAGCTCGCGGTTCGTTGGCTCAACTTCTTGCCGTCGACAAGTGACGCCGCAAGTGTAGTGGCCAACGACGCGGCCGTGACCTTCTCTCCCATGGAAGTGTCATCTTTTCCAAACAATGTCTCATCCTCAATGTTGTAGGCATCTTGTTGAGTCTCCTGTTGGGTATCTTACTGGGTCTCTTCATCCTCGATATAGCCGTCGCCACCCTCATTGATCATGATGTGCATGATGTCCTCGCCATTGTTGGCGCCGTGCGGGGACAGACGACCGGGGAGATCGCAACCACGTTTCTACCGTGGCCGCCAAGCGATGGTGTGTGCGGGCCTGGCATCCTGGGTTGACCCGGTGGCCGACCGCTCGGTGTGGAAGTGACTGAATGGTAGCTAGAGGATGCGCCGACCATGGCGGACCGAAGAACGGTGCCACCAAAAGCGTGGTCGGCGTCGCTTCATCATGATGACGACCTACTTGGCGGCATTCATCGCCCGGCTTGTCGGCGGCCCTCTGCGCATGGCGATGCGCCGTTCTCCTCCGGCGCTTCACGTCGAACTTGGAAGTGATGAGAAAAACTTTCACCGCTCCCGTCGGCCAGCTCGATTGTCCGACTCAACTTTTGCTCGCCGACGCCATATCCTTGGTGGCTTCTTGGCATTTAACGCGCTTCTTGGCGGTGGGACCGTCGAAGGGCGCGGCATGGGCCGTGGTGACGGGATCCATCTTCTCCGCTCCTGCTCCCACTAGTAAAAATTTGAAAGATGTTTTTATAGAGAAGAGTGGAGTGATTTATATACCACTAGCGAGAGGGACCGTCAGGTTTTTTTTTTGAAATTATAAGAAGGTAGAGAAATCTCTACCTTATAGGATTTAAGGTTATTTACAAAGCGAATTTACAAGCGAGAAAAAAAAGAAAGAATATAAAAGATAAAATACTAAGACAGCTTGGTTGCCCAAAGTAACATTGTTTGCCTCCTCTTTAGAGATCTGTGTGCCCAGAGATGTAAATACTCTGCAATCTGCTTAAACAGGGCTTGTCTCGATATGGTCTTCATATTGAAGATTCTATTATTTCTCGGTCTCCAAAGCCCAAGCAGACATGCAACAAAACAGACTGTCTAGGCACTGTCCATTGTTACATTCTGAACTTGTAGAACAAACTAGGATATAGAGCATATTGAGGCTACAAACTGTGAGAGCCCTAATTTCTCCCAAACCCAGGTAGAGGTTCTGTAGTGAAGTGCAATGTGGTGAATTGATTCTAGCGCTGGGCATGTATCACAGCCCGCATCATCACACCAAGCTTTAGCTGCCATGTTGTCTGTTGTGTTCAGCCTTCCTCGTAAAGCTAGCCACGAAGATTTTGTGTCATTTGGGTATGACTTCTGCCACACCAAGGGAAAAGGTTGCATTTGTTCCTGTCGAAGATGGTGTACAATGTTGTTGTAGGCTCTTTCCAGTGGTGATCATCTCCTTGGTCCCTCTCTTCTTGGAAAACTGTATCTTGTCTGAGAAGTTGTTTACTTGTTGTTCTGCTGTATCCGACAAAGGCTGAAGTAGTTGTATATCCCAGTCCCCAAACAACCTCTGAGATTTGACGGTACAGAATTGATCCTTGTCAAACGAGTATAGAATTGTGAATTTAGTATGTAGTCTTCCAAATTCAGTCCAGTGATCGTGCCAGAATGATGTTTTGTCCCCCTCCACTGGGAAGCACTTCGTGACACTTAATACAATGGGTACAAGGTTGACCATTGATTTCCAAAATAGTGTGTCATGTTGCCCTATAGTGTGTGGTATGGAGTTCTGCAGATACCATCTCGTTAGCCAGGTGAAGCATGGCCCCTCACCCCCAGCTAGAATCTTAGAGAGCATGTTTTCCATAAGAACTTTGTTGTTCAGTCTTAGGTTTCTGATTCCCAATCCCCCTTGCTTCTTTGGCATTGTTACAACCTCCCAAGAGACAAGACAGTGTACCCCTGACACTTGGTGTTTGTTCTTCCAAAGGAAAGCCCTACACAATTTGTTTATTGCCTCGATGCTGCCCTGATCCCATTCTATGCAAGCCATAAAAAAGTTTGGAATTACAGATAGAACCAAGTTTATCATTGCAATCCATCCCGGCGGTCAACAGTCTCGGGATCCAACCTGGAATCCGTCTTCCCACCTTCTGAACAACTGGCTGTAAAAGGCTCCTTGAAATCCTGTTAACAGACAATGGCATGCCCAGGTAAGTGCATGGAAGTTGAGCCACTAGGCAACCAAGGATCGCCACGGCAGCCTCAGTGTCGTGTCGAGTCATATGAATGGGGGCGAAAGTGCTCTTCTGGTAATTGATGTGCAGTCCAGTGAAAGAGGCAAAAGTATCCAGCAGTAGTTTGACATAGCTGGCCTGTTCTGCAGAGCCATGTAAGATTAGCAGGGTGTCATCATCATATTGGAGAGCAGGCAGTGGTGCTCCTTGACTTAGTGGATGAACCAAGTAACCTGCACTGTAAGCGTTTCAGATCATCCTCTGCAAAATGTCAGCGACCAAAATAAACAGGTAAGGTGATAGTGGATCACCCTGCCTGACCCCCTTCTGAATTCTGAACTTTTGGCATGTATGTCCATTAATAATCATCTGGGCCTGGGAACTCTCCAAGAGCTGTCTAATCCATGAATTCCATTTCACTGGGAACCCTCTGGCAGCTAGGGTGCAGAAGATAGCTTCCCAATGAATTGTATCAAATTCTTTCTGAAAGTCTAGCTTGAGAACTATGACCGGTTTTTCGTTTTGTTTGAGCACTGAACCATTTCAATCACCGTTGCAAAGTTCTCAATTATGGACCTCTTCTTAATGAATCCCGATTGCATTTGATCTACTAATTGTTTAATTCTTGGTTGTAGCCTGTTGGCTAAGACTTTAGCAATCAGTTTATGAATACAATGTTGCAGTGATACCGGTCGATAGTCTTTGATTTCCTATGGTGACTCACACTTGGGCAGTAGTGTGACATAGTCCAAATTTACTCCTGATAAATCAACTGTTGGAGATATGCCCTAGAGGCAATAATAAATGTAGTTATTATTATATCTTTGTGTTTATGATAAATGTTTACATTCATGCTATAATTGATTAAACGGAAACATTAATACTTGTGTGATTTGTAAACTAAATTAGAGTCCCTAGTAAAGCCTCTTTATAATACTAGCTTGTTGGTTAATAGATGATTATGGTTTCCTAATCATGAACATTGAGATGTTGTTAACAACAAGATCATATCATTAGGAGAATGGTATGATGGACATACTCCTATAGATAAGCGTAGCATAAAGATAAAGTCATTTTAATAGTTCAATTGCTATAAGCTTTCTGATACATAGTAACCTAATTCCTTCGACCATGAGATCATGCTAATCACCATCACTAGAAGGATGCTTTGATGACATCAAACACCACACCGTAACTGGGTGGCTATAAAGATGGCATTGAGTGTTCAGAAAGTATGGGTTGAGACACATGGATCAAGAATGGGATTTGTCCATCCATATGATGGATAGATATACTATGGGCCCTCTCGGTGGAATGTCATCCAATTAGCTTGCAAGCATGTGACTGGCTCACAAGGGATCACATATCACGGGAACAATAAAAGAGTACTTATCAGTAACGAGGTTGAACTAGGTATGCAGAGATACCGACGATCAAAACCTCGGATAAGTAAACTATCGTGAGACAAAGGGAAATTGGTATCGTATGTAAGTGGTTCATTCGATCGCAGCAATAATCGAAATATGTGGGAGCCATATGAATTTCCAGATTCCTCTATTGGTTATTGGTCGGAGAAGTGTCTCGATCATGTCCGCGTAGTTCACGAACCGTAGGAAGACACACTTAAGGATTCAATGTTGTTGAGTAGTTATGGAATGATGAGAAAGATACCGAATGTTGTTCGGAGTCTCAGATGGGATCCTGGATATCACGAGGAGATCCGGAATGGTCCGGAGAATAAGATTCATATAAGGAAAGTCGTGTTTCGGAGTTCGGGAATGATTCCGGTGTTTTCACCCGGAATGTTCTAGAAGGGTCTGGAAGGTCCGACACTCTGGAGGGGGAAGGGTACATGAATGTGTCATGACAATGTGGAATGGTTGCATCATGTACTAGGTCACTTTGCTGGGCAAAATAAAGAGAGAAATCAAATCGTAGTTTGAAAGTCAAACGCCAATTTGAAAAGTCAAATCTCAAGTTTGCTTGGTGGAGGGAGAGTAGGAAACCTACTTGGGGAGGAAGTCCCATCCCTCCACCCGCCGGCCAAGGAGGAGGAGTTGGAGGAGGAATCCCTCCTCCAAACTGCCTCCCTCCCACCTATATAAGGAGGGGCAGGGTGCCTCCCAACAAACCTCAAACCCTAGCTCCTGAGCGCCTCCACCTCCAAGTGCAGCCGCCGCCTAGGGTTTCCCCTCCAACTTGGCGACTTGGGGCTTCCCCAAGCCCTAGCTGCCAGCCACACCGTCCCCTTGCTGCCCTCTAAACCCTAGATCACCAAGGCCTCTCTCATAGTCCACCATACTCGCTCCGGCTTAAGGCGAAGCCCTGCGAGATCTCCCCGCTACTTCCGACACCACGTCGTCGTGCTGCCGGAATCACGAGGAGAGTGCTACAACCTCCGCTGCCTGCTGGAACAAGGGAAAGGAAGGTCTTCATCGAGTACCGAACATGCGACCGACTGCGGAAACGCTGCCGGAACGCAGCGCCGAAGGATCGTCTACACGATCTTGAGATCGACAAGAGTACGACTACATCGCCCACGAGAATCTGCTCTCGTTAACCGCTTTGGAATCTTCGAGGGTGAGTTCCTCTATCGACTCGTTGCTACAATCTAGTAGATAGATCTTGGCTTGTTTGTTTGCATGCGGTAGAAATTTTTGTTTTCCATGCTATGAACCCCTACAGTGGTATCAGAGCCGTGTCTATATGTAGATCTATTGCACGAGTAGAACACAATGGTCAATGTGGGCAGTGGTGCTTTTATTATCAATTGCTTTTTGTGTACTTTGCATCTTGCGGTATGATGGGATGAAGCGTCCCGGGCTAACCTTACATGACATCGTTCATGAGACTTGCTCCACGCTCAACATGCAACTTGTATTGCATAAGTGGCTTTGCGGGTGTCTGTCTCTCCCATTATAGTATAGATCCAATTTACAACGGGCACTTGATAGTTCAAACATCAACGTTGTGGTTCTTGTTCGTAAGTTAGATCGACACTTATTGAAAGCCCCAAACCACGTAAAATATGCAAATAAAATTAGAGGCGTCTAACTTTGTTTTGCAGGGGTGTGCTATGATGTGATATGTCCATGATTGTAATTATATATGATGTATGCAATGTCCCTTATTGTAAGTTGGCAACCGGCAGGAGCCATATGGTTGTCATTAATTTCCGTTAAGACCCGCATGTCTATTCAAAGTAGTTGTAATAGTTGAAGCTGGTGGACGACAACCATGAAGCGGCACCATTGACCTTGACGCCATACCGGTGATGATGGAGATCATGTTCGTGCTTGAAGATGGAGATCGGAAGCACAAGAAGAAAGGCCATATCATATCACATATTATGAATTGCATGTGATGTTAATCCTTTATGCATCTTGTATTGCTTAGTTAACAACGGTAGCATTATAAGATGATCCCTCAAGCACACAAAATTTCAAGTTTTAAAGTGTTCATCCTTAGTAAGCACCGTTGCTAAAGCTCGTTGTTTCGAAGCACCACGTGATGATCGGGTGTGTTAGATTCTGCGAGTGTATACAACGTGAGCAAGCCATATTTGCTCATGTGAAAGCTAAGGTTTGATATTGACGAGCCTAGCATGTACAGACATGGTCTCGGAACACGGATCACCGAAAGGTAAATCATGAGTCATATAGTAGATATGATGAACATGTTGATTGTTCGCCGTTGAAGCTACATCAACTCTCGTGATGATCGGTTTTGATGTGGTGTATTTGGTTCGTGTGATCACTAAAACAATGTGAGGGATATTGTTTTGAGTGGGAGTTCACCTAGATTAATTTTATTATTAATTTAAACTCAATTTGTCATAAACTTAGTCTAAACTATTGCAAATATGTTGTAGATCAATGGCGGCCCCTACCATCAATTTTAATGCGTTCCTAGAGAAAGAAAAGTTGAAAAACAATGGAAGCAACTTTGCGGATTGGTTCTGCAATTTGAGGATTGTCCTCAATGCTAGTAATTTGACCTATGTGCTGGATGCACTGCTGGGTGACCCGCCTGCAGCTACTGCTACCGATGAAGTAAAGAATGTTTACCTCACTTAGAAGAATCAATACTCCACAGTTTAGTGTGCTATCTTGTATGGTTTAGAATCAGAGCTTCAGAAAAGGTTTGAGAACCATGACCCACATGATATTGTCCGTGAACTCAAAATGATATTTGAGTCTCACACGGCAGTTGAGAGTTATGAGCCTTCTGAAAAGTTCTTTAACTGCAAGATGGAAGAGGGCAGCTCCGTCAGTGAGCACATGCTTAAGATGTCTGGGAACGCAAACAAACTCCAAAGCTTGGGTATAGTGATTCCTAATTCTTTGGGGATTCACCGTGTCCTCCAATCACTGCCACCAAGTTACAAGAACTTTGTGATGAACTACAATATGCAAAACATGGACAAGACGTTGCCAGAACTCTTCTCCATGTTGAAATCTGCATAAGTGGAAATCAAGAAAGAGCACCAAGTGTTGTTGTTCAATAAGACCACCAAATTCAAGAAAGGCAAGTCTAAGCAAAAGGGAAACTTCAAGAAGGGCGGTAAGAAAGTTGTTGCGCCGGCGAAGAAGACCAAGTCTGGACCTAAGCCTGATACTGAGTGCTTTTACTGCAAGGGAGAGGGTCACTGGAAGCGGAATTGCCCAAAGTACTTGGCGGATTTTAAGAATGGCAATATCAAGAAGAAAGGTATATCCGATATACATGTTATTGATGTGTATCTCACTAGTACTCGTAGTAGTGCATGGGTATTTGATACTGGTTCGGTTGCTCATATTTGTAACTCGAAACAGGTGCTGCAGAATAAACGGAAGCTAGCGAAGAACGAGGTGACGATGCACGTTGGAAATGGATCAAAGGTTGATGTGATCGCGGTCGGGATGCTACCTCTTCTTCTACCATCGGGATTAGTTTTATACTTAAATAATTGTTATTTGGTGCCTGCGTTGAGCATGAACATTATATCTGGATCATGTTTATTGCGAGACGGTTACTTGTTTAAGTCCGAGAATAATGGTTGTTCGATTTATATGAGTAATATGTTTTATGCACATGCACCTTCGATAGATGGTCTATTCTTATTGAATCTCGATAGTGGAAATACACATATTAATAACATTGAATCTAAACGTTTGAAATTGAGCGATAACTCGACCTATATGTGGCACTGTCGTCTTGGTCACATTGGAGTGAAGCGTATGAAGAAACTCCATTCCGATGGACTGCTTGAATCACTTGATTTCGAATCACTTGAAAGATGCGAAGCATGTCTGATGGGTAAAATGACTAAGACTCCATTTTCTGGTATGATGGAGCGAGCTACGGACTTATTGGAAATCATACATACTGATGTGTGTGGCCCAATGAGTGTAGCATCACGCGGTGGTTATCGTTATGTTCTTACCTTCACGGATGACTTGAGTAGATATGGGTATATCTATTTCATGAAACATAAGTCCGAAACTTTTGAGAAGTTTAAGGAATTTCAAAGTGAGGTGGAGAATCAACGTAACAAGAAGATTAAATTTCTACGATCCGATCGTGGAGGTGAATATCTAAGTTACAAGTTTGGCGAGAATTTTAAGAAATGCGGAATACTTTCACAATTGACACCGTCGGGAACACCACAGCGTAATGGTGTGTCCGAACTTCGTAATCGAACTCTCTTAGATCTGGTTCGTTCTATGATGTCACTTACAGATTTACCGCTATCGTTTTGGGGTTATGCATTAGAAACAGCCGCATTCACTTTAAATAGGGCACCATCAAAATCCGTTGAAACGACACCGTATGAATTATAGTTTGGGAATGAACCTAAGTTGTCGTTCCTTAAAAGTTTGGGGTTGCGAAGCCTATGTAAAGAAGTTACAGCCAGACAAGCTTGAACCCAAAGAGGAAAAATGCGTCTTCATAGGATACCCAAAGGAAACTATTGGGTGTACCTTCTATCATAGATTCGAAGGAAAAATCTTCGTTGCCAGGAATGGATCCTTTAGAGAGAAGGAATTTCTCTCGAAAGAAGTGACTGGAAGGAAAGTAGAACTCGACGAGGTTGTCGAACCTTCTCTCAAACTTGCGAGTAGTGCAGCACCGGAAGTTGTTCCTGTGGATCCTACACCAATAAGAGAGGAAGCTAATGATGATGATCATGAAACTTCGGTTGTAGTTGCTACAGAGCCTCGCAGGTCAACGAGAACTCGTACCACTCCTGATTAGTATGATCCCGTTATGAGTGTCATGTTGGTGGACAACACCGATGACCCTGCGACATATGAGGAAGCGATGATGATCCCAGATTCCAATAAATGGCAAGAATCCATGAAATCCAAGATTGGATCCATGTACGAAAACCAAGTATGGACTTTGGTGGACTTCTTTGGATGGCTGGAAGGTCGTCGAGAACAAATGGATTTTCAAGAAGAAAACAGATGTTGATGGTAATGTTACTGTCTATAAAGCTCGACTTGTCGCAAAAGGGTTTCGACAAATTCAAGGAGTTGACTACGATGAGACTTTCTCACCAGTAGCGAAGCTAAAGTCTATGAGGATTATGTTAGCAATCGCTGCATATTATGATTATGAGATATGGCAGATGGATGTCAAAACGGCGTTCCTCAATGGAGACATTGATGAAGAGTTGTATATGATGCAACCCAAAGGTTTTGTCAATCCTAAAGATGCTAACAAGGTATGCAAACTTCAACGGTCCATATATGGATTGAAGCAAGCATCCCGAAGTTGGAATCAACGTTTTGACAAGGTAATAAAAAGTTTTGGTTTTATACAAACTTATGGAGAAGCTTGTATTTACAAGAAAGTGAGTGGGAGCTCTGTAGAATTCTTAATACTATATGTAGATGACATATTGTTGATTGGGAATGATGTAGACCTTCTTAATAGTGTCAAGGATTATTTGAATAATAGTTTTTCAATGAAAGATCTTGGCACAACTTACATATTGGGCATAAAGATTTATAGAGATAGATCAAGACGCCTAATATCATTGTCACAAAGTACATATTTGGACAAAGTTCTAAAGAGGTTTGGAATGGAAGATAGCAAGAAAGGGTTCTTGCCCATGTTGCCCAATACGACCTTGAGTAAAACTCAAAGTCCTGCAACGGCAGAAGATAGAGAAAGGATGAGTAAAACTCCCTATGCCTCAGCCATAGGATCTCTAATGTATGCCATGCTATGTACTAGACCCAACATTGCATATGCTGTTAGTTTGATTAACAGATATCAAAGTGATCCAGGAGTGGATCATTGGACAACAGTCAAAAACATCCTTAAGTACTTGAGAAGAACTAAGTATATGGTTCTTTATTATGGAGGGGATGAACAGCTCGTTGTTAATGGTTACACCGATGCTAGTTGGAACACCGATCCGGATGATTCTAAATCTCAATCTGGATACGTATTTACTTTGAATGGTGCAACAGTTAGCTAGAGGAGTGCAAAGCAAAGCGTTGTGGCAAGATCTTCAACTGAATCGGAATACATAGCTGCTTTGGAGGCTTCACAAGAAGCCATATGGATGAAGGAGTTCATTACAGAGCTCGGTGTGGTTCCAAGTGCGCTGGATCCAATGTCTATCTACTGTGATAACATGGGTGCCATAGCCAATGCGCAAGAACCAAGGTCACACAAGAAGCTGAAGCACATAAAGCTACGTTTTCACGCTATTCGAGAACATGTTCAAGATGGTGACATAAAGATTTGCAAAGTACACACAGATCTGAATGTGGCGGATCCGTTGACTAAACCTCTCCCGAGGGCAAAACATGACCAACACCAAACTGCCATGGGTGTTCGGTATATTACCATGTAATCTAGATTAGTTGACTCTAATGCAAGTGGGAGACTGTTGGAGATATGACATAGAGGCAATAATAAATGTAGTTATTATTATATCTTTGTGTTTATGATAAATGTTTACATTCATGCTATAAAAGTATTAACCGGAAACATTAATACTTGTGTGATTTGTAAACTAAATTAGAGTCCCTAGTAAAGCCTCTTTATAATACTAGCTTGTTGGTTAATAGATGATTATGGTTTCCTGATCATGAACATTGAGATGTTGTTAACAACAAGATCATATCATTAGGAGAATGGTATGATGGACATACTCCTATAGATAAGCGTAACATAAAGATCAAGTCATTTTAATAGTTCAATTGCTATAAGCTTTCTGATACATAGTAACCTAATTCCTTCGACCATGAGATCATGCTTATCACCATCACCGGAAGGATGCTTTGATGACATCAAACACCACACCGAATCGGGTGGCTATAAATATGGCATTGAGTGTTGGAAAGTATGGGTTGAGACACATGGGTCAAGAATGGGATTTGTCCATCCATATGACGGATAGATATACTCTAGGCCCTCGTGGAATGTCATCCAATTAGCTTGCAAACATGTGACCGCTCACAAGGGATCACATATTACGAACGAAAAGAGTACTTATCGAACGAGGTTGAACTAGGTATGCAGAGATACCGATCAAAACCTCGGATAAGTAAACTATCGTGAGACAAAGGGAAATTGGTATCGTATGTAAGTGGTTCATTCGATCGCAAAGTAATCGTAGAAATATGTGGGAGCCATATGAATTTCTAGATTCCTCTATTGGTTATTGGTCGGAGAAGTGTCTCGATCATGTCCGCGTAGTTCACGAACCATAGGGAGACACACTTAAGGATTCGATGTTGTTGAGTAGTTATGGAATGATGAGAAAGGGACTGAATGTTGTTCGGAGTCTCGGATGGGTTCCGGGATATCACGAGGAGATCCGGAATGGTCCGGAGAATAAGATTTATATAAGGAAAGTCCTGTTTCGGAGTTTGGGAATGATTTCGGTGTTTTCACCAGGAATGTTCTAAAAGGGTCTGGAAGGTCCGTCACTCCGGAGGGGGAAGGGTACATGAATGTGTCATGACAATGTGGAATGGTTGCATCATGTACTAGGTCACTTTGCTGGGCAAAATAAAGAGAGAAATAAAATCCTAGTTTGAAAGTCAAACACCAATTTGAAAAGTCAAATCTCAAGTTTGCTTGGTGGAGGGAGAGTAGGGAACCTACTTGGGGAGGAAGTCCCCTCCCTCCACCCGCCGGCCAAGCAGGAGGAGTTGGAGGAGGACTCCCTCCTCCAAACCGCCTCCCTCCCACCTATATAAGGAGGGGCAGGGCGCCCCTCCCAACACACCTCAAACCCTAGCTCTTGAGCGCCTCCACCTCCAAGTGTAGCCGCCGCCTAGGGTTTCCCCTCCAACTCGGCGAATTGGGGCTTCCCCAAGCCCTAGCCGCCGGACACACCCTCCCCTTGGTGCCCTCTAAACCCTAGATCACCAAGGCCTCTCTCATAGTCCACCATACTAGCTCTGGCTTAAGGCGAAGCCCTGCGATATCTCCCCTCTACTTCCGACACCACGCCATCGTGCTGCCGGAATCACGAGGAGAGTGCTACAACCTCCGCTGCCTGGTGGAACAAGGGAGAGGAAGGTCTTCATCGAGTACCGAACGTGTGACCGACTGCGGATGCGCTGCCGGAACGCAGCGTCGGAAGGATCGTCTACACGATCTTGAGATCGGAAAGAGTACGACTACATCACCCATGAGAATCTGCTCTCGTTAACCGCTTTGGAATCTTTGAGGGTGAGTTCCTATATCGACTCGTTGCTACAATCTAGTAGATAGATCTTGGCTTGTTTGTTTGCATGCGGTAGAATTTTTTTGTTTTCCATGCTACGAACCCCTACATCAACCCCCTGTGAATGCATTGTTGTGAATAGGTGCAGCAGATCCTCTTTCAAATCCTTAAGATAAAAGCAGAAGAATTCATTTGTAAAACCATCTGGTCCTGGGCTCTTGTTGGGCGGTGCCTGCATGACCGCAAAAATGATTTCTTCCCATGAAAAAGGGTCTGCAAGCATGTGGAGATCAATATTGTCCCCCTGATATAGTTGTTCTTGGTTGATAGTCTGCATCCAAACCCTGCTTTCCTTGAACAGATCAGCGAATTTTTTTGTTGCAATGCCCAGTTTCATGCAGTCTTCGAAGTATTCAACCCCATCCATCGATAGGAATTTCATTTTGTTCTTTCTATATCTGTAGGTTGCCATTGTGTGAAAGAACCTGGTGTTATCATCTCCCAGTTTGCACCATTTGATTTTAGCCCTCCTCCTCCTCCATTTTTGTGTATCCTTTTCACAGAAGGTCCGGTGTTTCCTTCTACAAATTGTTCTGAATGCAAACTCATTATCTGTGAGCTTTCTCCATTCTTCCACCGCATCCATATATTGTATAGCATGAGCTAGGTTGTTCTATACTATTTTATGTGATTTTGTATTCTTTAACCATGCCCTTGTTGCAGCACGAATGGCCCTTAACTTATGGTTAATCCGTGATGCAATAGCCATCTGTCTTGTCCCCCTAGAAAGGATTCCCTTCGTCCGTTGAATCAGTTCAGGATGATGGAACCAGCAGTCCTTGTATCTAAACAGATCGCTTAATCTTGTTGTATTGCCTATGTCCAACATAATTGGCTTATGGTCATATGTAGGTCTACCCAGCGCCCTACATTCAGAGTTAACAAACTTTTGAATCCACGACAGATTTATGAGAACCCTATCTAATCTCACCAGGGTCGGGTCTCTTCTGTTTGACCAGGTAAATCTAGCATTGCATATATCAACATCCATCAGTTCTAGCTCATTTATCCAACAATTGAAATCATCCATCTTTGCCCAGGCAATGTTGTCGTTGTTTTTCTCCTGCACATATCTGTATATATTAAAATCTCCTGCAAGCACCCAAGGATCTTGTATGTCTTCTCTAAGCATTTTGATGTCCTGATAGAATCTATCCCTCTCTACCGGGTCACATGGAGCATAAACATTTGTGGCAACCAGTGTGGTGTCATCAGAATTTGAGGTAATTTTGAGTGTCATGGAGTGCTTGTTCTGCATTATTATCGTGGCCATAAATCTTTGCTCATTCCATGCAAAAAGAGTACCAGCAGAGGCCCCTTTAGAATGCTGGTATAGGAAGCATGTGTATCTTGAGTGAAGGAATTTGCAAGATTTGAACCTGCTAATATCTGTCAGTTTGGTTTCCTGAAGCATAATGAAGTCAGCCTTTGAGTCATCTAGTGATTTTAAAACCACCCCGTTCTTGGCATCGTCCCCTAGTCCCCTTACGTTCCAGGATAGAAATTTCATTTTACAGTTTGCAACCCCGCCAGGGAATAGAAGAAAAAAAGATAAAAAAGTCAGGAGAGAGATGCACTACAAAGGACTGAAAACTAACATTGCCATCGGTGTTACAGGTTGTTTCAAGCCAAGTACAAAGGAAGGAAAACATGAAGTGTTGTCCATGGATCCAGGCATGGATCGCCAACTTTGAAGGAAAACTAAAAGGTGGGTGATGCATAAAGTAAACTGACAAACCTGAGAGGTAACACCGATGCAGAACTACGCTAAGCCTATCAACCATTCCTTGCGCTTGGCCCCACGCTTCCGACAACCTTCTTATGGCCCTTCAGAGCTTCATTTATAATATCAACCGTAGAATCCATGACAAAGCCAAGGCCTTTCAGCTTGGCCATGATAGTCTCGGGAGGGGTGGAAGTAACTGGTGAAGGGTTTCGCGGCATAGTAAATCAAAATTTTCTACGGAGCGAATAGAGGGAAAGCCAAAATCTAATCTAGGAGATGCAAACAACGAGAGAAATTGGATTAGATCTTCATACCCTTGAAGATTCAAGACAATGAACGCCTGCTGGAACGTGGGTGATGTAGTCGTACTCGCTTCTCCTCCTCGCGATCCGATCCGATCTAGCACCACAAGTGGCGGTGCCTCCGTGAGATGCACACGTGCAACACCTCGACGTCTCCTCCTTCCTCGGACCAGCGAGTATGGTGGAGAGATAGATTGGATCTACAACACGACGGCGTGGTGTATATGGTGGAGAATTTCTGCTGCAGGGCTTCGCCTACAAACAGTCGGGAGGGGGAGAGGAAGGTAGCAAGGCTGCTAGGGCTTGGAGGAAGGTGTGTGTAGGGGGAGGGGGCGCACCACCCCTCTATATATAGAGGGGGGGGTGTTGGAGATATGCCCAAGAGGCAATAATAAAGTGGTTATTATCATATCTTCACACTTATGATAAATGTTTACATACCATGCTATAATTGTATTAACCGGAAACATTAATACTTGTGTGATTTGTAAACTAAAATAAGAGTCCCTAGTAAAGCCTCTTGTTAAACTAGCTTGTTGGTTAATATATGATCATGGTTTCCTGATCATGAACATAGAGATGTTATTAACAACAGGATCATATCATTAGGAGAATGATGTGATGGACATACTCCTATAGATAAGCGTAGCATAAAGATCAAGTCATTTCAATAGTTCAATTGCTATATGCTTTCTGATACATAGTAACCTAATTCCTTCGACCATGAGGTCATGCATATCACCTTTACCAGATGGATGCTTTGATGACATCAAACACCACACCGTAACTGGGTGGCTATAAAGGTGGCATTAAGTGTTCGGAAAGTATTGGTTGAAACACATGGATCAAGAGTGGGATTTGTCCATCCTCATGACGGATAGATATACTCTGGGCCCTCTCGGTGGAATGTCATCCAATTAGCTTGCAAGCATGTGACTTGGTCACAAGGGATCACATATCACGGGAACGAGAAAAGAGTACTTATCAGTAACGAGGTTGAACTAGGTATGCAGAGATACCGACGATCATAACCTCGGATAAGTAACATATCGTGAGACAAAGGGAAATTGGTATCGTATGTAAGTGGTTCATTCGATCGCAAAGTAATCGTAGAAATATGTGGGAGCCATATGAATTTGATTCCTCTATTGGTTATTGTTCGAGAAGTGTCTCGATCATGTCCGCATAATTCACGAACCGTAGGGAGACACATAAGGATTGACGTTGTTTGAGTAGTTATGGTATTATGAGAAAGATACCGAATGTTGTTCGAGTCTCGGATGGGATCCGGATATCACGAGGTGATCCGGAATGGTCCGGAGAATAAGATTCATATAAGGAAAGTCCCGTTTGAGTTCGGGAATGATTCCTGTTTTCATGGAATGTTCTAGAAGGTTCGGATTGTCCAAGACTGGGGGAAGGGTACATGAATGTGTCATTGCTCATTGAATGATTGCATCATGTACTAAGTGTTCTTGCTGTCCCAAATAAAGGATTAAATTGAATCCTAAAAGAAAAGTCAAATGTCCGCTTTGAAAGTCAAACCAAAACAAGAAACCGTGGGAAACAAGCAAGAGGAGTTGGAACCAACTGGAGGAGGAGTTGGACTCCTCCAGCCGGCGCCAAGCCCTAGGCCGAGTTGGGAGGGACTCCTCCCTCCTGGCGCCAAGGAACCCCTCCCATATAAGGAGGGCAGGGCTCCCATGGACACATAACTTTCTACTCTAGATCTCCGGTTTAGAGCTGTTTTGGTTTAGAGCTTCTAATTGCTTTAGCCAACAGTTAGAGCCTTCTAATTGGTTTAGAGCCTTCTAATTGGTGTGTCTAATTACTAGGCCACTAATAGCCTCTCTCTCATAAGCTCCACCATACTACCGCTTAAGGCGAAGCTCATGGATCTCCCTCTACTTCCTGTACCACGCCACAGTCACGGAATCGCGAGGAGAGTGCTACAACCTCCGCTGCCTTTGGAACAAGGGAGAGGAAGGTCTTCGCCGAAATACCGAACGTGTGACCGATTGGGAGCGCTTCCGAACGTGGGCGCCGAAGGATCGCTTCACACGATCTTGAGATCGGAAGAGTACGACTACATCACCCACGAATCGCTCTCGTTAACCGCTTTGGAATCTTCGAGGGTGAGTTCCTCTATCGACTCGTTGCTACAATCTAGTAGATAGATCTTGGCTTGTTTGTTTGTATGCGATAGAAAATTTTTGTTTTCCATGCTACGAACCCCACAAAGGGTATCGAGCCGTGTCTATATGTAGATCTGTTGCAGTAGAACACAATGGTCATTGTGGGCGTTGATGCTTTTATTGTAGATTGCTTTTTGTGTACTTTGCATCTTGCGGTATGTTGGGATGAAGCGGCCGCTAACCTTACATGACATCGTTCATGAGACTTGCTCCACGCTGACATGTAACTTGTATTGCATAAGTGGCTTTATGGGTGCATGTTTCTCCCAACATAGTTAAGATCCAATTTACAACGGGTGATCCACAATGCTAGTATCAATGTTGTGGTTCTTGTTCGTAAGTTAGATCGACACTTATTGAAAGCCCCAAACCACGTAAAATATGCAAAGAAAGTAGAAGCGTCTAACTTTGTTTTGCGGGGTGCAGTGATGTGATATGGCCATGATTGTGATTATATTTGATGTATGCAATGTTCCTTATTGTAAGTCGGCAACCGGCAGGAGCCATATGGTTGTCTTTAATTTCTGTTAAGACCCGCGTGTCTATTCAAAGTAGTTGTAATAGTTGAAGCCGGTGGACGACAACCATGGAGAAGCGTCATTGACCTTGATGCAATGCCGGTGATGATGGAGATCATGTTCGTGCTTGAAGATGGAGATCGGAAGCACAAGAAGAAAGGCCATATCATATCACATATTATGAATTGCATGTGATGTTAATCCTTTATGCATCTTGTATTGCTTAGTAGACGACGGTAGCATTATAAGATGATCCCTCATGCACATGAATTTCAAGTCATAAAGTGTTCACCCTTAGTTAGCACCGTTGCTAAAGCTTGTTGTTTCGAAACACCACGTGATGATCGGGTGTGCTAGATTCTGCAAGTATATACAACGTGAGCAAGCCAGATTTGCTCATGCAGAAACTAAGGTTTGATCTTGACGAGCCTAGCATGTACAGACATGGCCTCAGGAACACGGATTACCGAAAGGTAGAGCATGAGTCATATAGTAGATATGATGAACATGTTGATTGTTCGCCATTGAAGCTACATCAACTCTCGTGATGATCGGTTTTGATGTGGTGGATTTGGTTCGTGTGATCACTAAAACAATGTGAGGGATATTGTTTTGAGTGGGAGTTCACCTAGATTAATTTGATTATTAATTAGAACTCAATTTATCATAAACTAAATCAAAGTGAATTTGCATAGTTGTTGTAGTCATTGGCATCCGTTTACCACCTTGTGCTTAGTTATAATTGAGATGATAGAGCTATAGAATTCTGGTTAGTTACTTTACGAACTGGTATCGTATTGTTTTGAAGTGTTAATCTAAAGTTTAAAAGTCCTATTGCAAACTTTCAGTAAGTTCCGATTACTCCATGAAGTTTAATAATTAGTATTAAATCAAGAGTAACAATTCCAAGTGTTAGTATATAAGTATCATGTTTGTCTCCATGATTCTTGATATTCAAAGGATTGTCTTAATATCAAGGTTATCTAAGGATCTGAAAGAGTTATTTCAGAAACCATGATGTGTTGAAGATATTGTGATATCTGAAACGAAGTTTTGGTTGCAACATGATAGAGTATAATATGGCTAAAGTCATGTTCTCATATTTGATGAGAATTTGCGAAAGGTTGTGGACACTTGTTGTCCTAATCCTCCAAAAGGTTTTGGATAGCAACATTATACTCATAATTCATCGTTATAAGCTAAAAGTAGCTTGATCATGGACGATTCCATGTTAAGGGTGAATATTTGATGTAGGTAAAATGTTTACTACACCAAGAGATTACTAAAGAAAGGAATTTGAAAGAACACCAAACATTTGATGATGGTGATCTACTTCAAGGTGCAAGTCCAAAGACATTAGTATTTAACTATACACGCTTTGGACTATGTGTCATATGTATGACTCCACTATTGATATTGATAGATTCTTTCAAACAGAAAAGGAAATACTGAAAGAGAATCTCATAAATATATGGCAGAAAAGAAAAGATTAGAATTGTTCAATTTAAGTATATAGATGATATACATGTTATGGCTATATTCTTTGCTTATTAAACAATGTGGTTCTTAAGTATTTAATACTGAATTTGTTGGTATGAATCGTCATAAACAACGTAATTCATGAACTACAATGGCCTGAGTAACTAGCAAAAGAATATGTGATGATGTTCATCGAGAACAAATAAAGGGTTATTGTGTTGCTCGTTAAACATCAAAGCTTGCCTTCAAGATTTGTTTTATCAGGTATTATGAGAACAAAAGGGTTGTTCAAATAATTGCCGTAATCCATAAAAGATGGATGATTCACAAATCTCGTTGGAGAAATCGCATCCATAAAACTAGTGCTAAAAATGTCGAAAGACAAATTGATTGAAAGATCACTTAGGAAGTGACATCGCCGTTTAAATTATATTGGAAAGAAAACATGAAGAAACTCCATATGTATGGAATTTTGGAGTCTTTTGATTTTGATCAAATGACGCTTGTGAAACTTTCCTAGAGATAATTAAAACTTCGTTCATAGGCCAAAAGGGAACGAAAGACTAGCTTATTGGAATTTGTACATATTGTTGTACGAAGTCCATTATGTGTAGTCAAGAGCGATGGATTTCAACTTCATATGCTTTCTCCGGAAAAATTTGAGTGAATATATGAATATTTACTTAATAAGGATGAAGTATGAAACATTTGAAAAGTTCAAGGACTTTCAAGATGAAGTGCAAAATCATTGTAACAAGAATATAAATAGTT
The DNA here is from genome assembly GCA_030063025.1 of Avena longiglumis. Lineage (NCBI taxonomy): Eukaryota > Viridiplantae > Streptophyta > Magnoliopsida > Poales > Poaceae > Avena > Avena longiglumis. The sequence goes on from CP125978.1 coordinate 436,023,161, forward strand.
TATGATAAGATCATAAAGGAAGATATTTGAGTTACAAGTTTAGCATAATACCTAAGATTAAAGGAATCGTTCCGTGGATTTGCATTTTCCCGAAACACCATAAGAGTATGGAGCGTTCGAGATATGTAATTAGACCTTGTTTGACATGGTAAGATCGAAGGTGTAATTTATAAAACGCCATTATATTTTAAAGATTAAAAGCTTTAGAGATTACCGTTTTCCAATGAAAAGAGCTCCATCATAATCCGTTGAAATGACACCATATAAGGTTATGGTTTGGGATAAAACCCAAGTAGTCCTTTCTTAAAACATTGGTATGCTATGCATAAGAAAGATGTGTGCAACCAAAGTCGGATGAACTGTCTTTGTATAAATGTTAAGTATTCCTCCATAAAACACGGAGACAAAAGTGTTTGTCGCTTAGAACCTCAAGTTTCTTTGAGAAGGAATTTTTCGTGAAAAGTTAAGTGGGAGGACAATAGAACTTTGATAAGGTTAAAGACCCTTAGCTATATGTGCAGAGTCAGCAAGAAAAAGTGTTCCGGAGGCAATAATGCTCATGGCTCACGTGCCTCAAAAGGTTGTGGTCACGAGATCTAAAGTTCCTATTGAAACAAGTAGGTCGGGTAAACAATCAAATACCAAGATTTGAGGGTTGAATCATTATTTGAGAATAATGAACCGACTACATGCAAAGAAGCGATGATGGGCCCTGACTCCGTCAAATGGCTTGAAGCCATAAAATCCGTGATAGTTCCATACACAAGAAAATCAAGTTTTGAACTTGAAGGACCCTCGAGAAAGGTGTAAGACCTTATAGTTGTGTCTGGATCTATAAAGAAATAGACATGGATGTTTCACATCTATGAAATAGTCGACATTTTGGGAAAGAGTTCACAACAATGTTCAAAGGTTGACTATGACAAGATCTGATCTTTCATAGCGATATTTAGTCTAGACGGATTAATGTAGCAACCACTACATATAATTTGTTATATGGTAGTTGAATAAACAAAACAAGTTCTTCTAATAGAATCGTTACCTAGGACATGTGCATAACACGGTCCATAGGGTTTTGTTAATTCAAAGGATGCTAAAAGCATATGCAAACTTCAATGGTTGAAGTGAGCATCGCGGTGTTGGAATCTTCACTATGATTAAACGTTTAAAAGAGTGTAATTTCATCAGAGACAATGAAGATGCTTGCATTTGCAAGAAATTAAGTGGGAGCGCTAAGACATGTTTCTAATACATTATGTGGAAGACATATTGTTGATTGGAAATAATGTATCTTTTATTAACACATATTAAGAATTTCATCCCGATGAAAGACTTAGGCAAAACCCAATATTTAGCATCAATAGATGCTAATATGGTTATGCTGTATACATAGACAAGATATTGAATGAGTTCAATATAGAAACTACAAGAAATTTTCTTGTCACACAGAAAGGATTGAATGAGTTCAATGTTGATGATATATTCAAGTGTATTGACATTTGGTAAAGTGAAACAAATAATCAAGTATAGATTGATACTTGATGTATGAAATCACAAAGAATATTTATATCAATCATCTTGTGATATGTACAAATCCAGATATGTCCTATGCTCTAAATATTATGAGCATATACCAGAATGATTCGGAAGATGATCATTGGACAATAGTAAGGATATTCTTATGATCTTTTGGAAGAACTAAGAATATATTGTTTGTAGAAGTGACAAATAGATGGTTAGTTCATTGTAAAAGTACTACATTGATACTAGTTTTGTCACAAAGTACAAATTAAGTTTATCTCAATCTAAACTAAGGGTGGCACAATATAATGGAAAGTGAGTTCCATAATGGTTTTGGATGAGTTCCATAGTTAAGACATTGTGACAGATACTACAACAAAAGGCTAAGTATATGACTGCTATTATAACAGCAAAGAGGGCATTTGTGTCAAGTAGTTTGTTATCAAACTAGGTGTAGTTCACAGAGGGATAATACTATGAAGATATATTGTGTGACAATATTATCAACATGTTTTAACCCCAAAGAACTAAAGGTCACACCGAAAGACCAAATTTATACAAAGCCATCTCATTAGAGAATGAGTGATGCGTAGAGACGCAAAGACATGCAATTACACACGGACCTGGAAGTGTCAGATCCGGAGATCAGTTGACCACTAGCAATCGTGTACATACAACACCGGAAAGCCATAGGTGTTGAATACACAAAGGTTTGAAACTAGATTATTGACTCTAGTGCAAGTGGGAGACTGTTGGAGATATGCCCAAGAGGCAATAATAAAGTGGTTATTATCATATCTTCACACTTATGATAAATGTTTACATACCATGCTATAATTGTATTAACCTAAACATTAATACTTGTGTGATTTGTAAACTAAAATAAGAGTCCCTAGTAAAGCCTCTTGTTAAACTAGCTTGTTGGTTAATATATGATCATGGTTTCTGATCATGAACATAGAGATGTTATTAACAACAGGATCATATCATTAGGAGAATGATGTGATGGACATACTCCTATAGATAAGCGTAGCATAAAGATCAAGTCATTTCAATAGTTCAATTGCTATATGCTTTCCGATACATAGTAACCTAATTCCTTCACCATGAGGTCATGCATATCACCTTTACCAGATGGATGCTTTGATGACATCAAACACCACACCGAATCGGGTGGCTATAAAGGTGGCATTAAGTGTTCGGAAAGTATTGGTTGAAACACATGGATCAAGAGTGGGATTTGTCCATCCTCATGACGATAGATATACTACGGGCCCTCTCGGTGGAATGTCATCCAATTAGCTTGCAAGCATGTGACTTGGTCACAAGGGATCACATATCACGAACGAGAAAAGAGTACTTATCGAACGAGGTTGAACTAGGTATGCAGAGATACCGACGATCATAACCTCGGATAAGTAACATATCGTGAGACAAAGGGAAATTGGTATCGTATGTAAGTGGTTCATTCGATCGCAAAGTAATCGAGAAATATGTGGAGCCATATGAATTTCAGATTCCTCTATTGGTTATTGTTCGGAGAAGTGTCTCGATCATGTCCGCATAATTCACGAACCGTAGGGAGACACACTTAAGGATTCGACGTTGTTTGAGTAGTTATGGTATTATGAGAAAGATACCGAATGTTGTTCGGAGTCTCGGATAGGATCCAGGATATCACGAGGTGATCCGGAATGGTCCGGAGAATAAGATTCATATAAGGAAAGTCCGCTTTGAGTTCGGGAATGATTCTTGTTTTCATGAATGTTCTAGAAGGTTCGGATTGTCCCAAGACCGGGGGAAGGGTACATGAATGTGTCATTGCTCATTGAATGATTGCATCATGTACTAAGTGTTCTTGCTGTCCCAAATAAAGGATTAAATTGAATCCTAAAAGAAAAGTCAAATGTCCATTTGAAAGTCAAACCGCCAAAACAAGAAACTGGGAAACAAGCAAGAGGAGTTGAACCAACTTGGAGGAGGAGTTGGACTCCTCCAGCCGCGCCCAAGCCCTAGGCGAGTTGGGAGGGACTCCTCCTCCTCAAGGCCAAGGAACCCTCCCATATAAGGAGGCGGGGCTCCTCCCATGGACACATAACTTTCTACTCTAGATCTCCGGTTTAGAGCTGTTTTGGTTTAGAGCTTCTAATTGCTTTAGCCAACAGTTTAGAGCGTTCTAATTGGTTTAGAGCCTGCTAATTGGTGTGTCTAATTACTAGGCCACTAATAGCCTCTCTCATAAGCTTCACCATACTACTTGCCGGCTTAAGCCTGGGATCTCCCTCTACTTAGGTACCACGCCAGTCTTTCGGAATCGCGAGGAGAGTGCTACAACCTCCGTCACTGGAACAAGGAGAGGAAGGTCTTCGTGAAATCGAACGTGACCGATCAAGGAGCGCCGGGAACGTGGCGCCAGAAGGATCGTCTCACACGATCTTGAGATCGGAAGAGTACGACTACATCACCCACGAGAATCTGCCTCGTAACCGCTTTGGAATCTTCGAGGTGAGTTCCTCTATCGACTCGTTGCTACAATCTAGTAGATAGATCTTGGCTTGTTTGTTTGTATCACGATAGAAAATTTTTGTTTTCCATGCTTTAACCCCTCAGGCGGCCAGCCCTTGCCCCTCCTCCAAGCCTATCTCTAGTTTAAACAATTTAAACTCTCCTTATCTAGAAATCCTATCTCTAGTTTAAACGATTTAAACTCTCCCTTATCTAGAAATCCTATCTCTAGTTTAAACGAGTTTAAACTTATCTAGGATCGCTGGTCCCTATGGGGCCTTGTGCCCTGGCCCAATGCGGGACACTCCCTCATAGGCCCATGCCCCTCCGGAAGGTGGGGCCACGTTGGTCCCTTCCGAAGGTTCTAGAAGCTTCATGCAATACCGATTAACCGGAACAATTCAACTCCAAAAACTTTGCCTTATATGAATCTTATTCTCGGACCATTCGAACCTCTCGTGATATCCCGGATCCCATCCGAGACTCGAACAAAATTCATAAACCAATTATCCAATCTATCCTAGCGTCGAGATACGTTAAGTGTGTGACCTGCGGTTCGAGAATATGCATATGATCTTCTATCAATAATCAACAGGTCTGGGCACCCATATTGACTCCACACATTCATCGATGATCATATCGGATGAACCACGATGCCGTGATTCAATCAATCCCATATATATATTCCCTTCGCGATATTTTACTTGCCCGAGATTCGATCGTCGATGCCGTCATACCTAGTTCAATCTCGTTCACGCAAGTACTTTACTCATTCCGTAATCCGATATCACTTGTGATTAACTCCTTAACCACATGCTTGCAAGCGTGTTGATATCGACACGAAGTGGGCTCAAGTATATCTCTCCGACTTGGGAGGACAAATTCCATCTCGATACATACAACCCAAGATACTTTCCGATCACCGAGAGACACCTTTATGATCACCCTCTCATAGGATGACGTTTGATGACCTCAAAGCTTTCTTCCGCAGGAGTTGCATTATCTCATGGTCTAAGGAATACAATATTTGACATAGGAAAAGCTTCGCAAAGATGAACACGATGAAACGATCTAATTGCTTCGCTTAGTTTGGGTCTGTCCATCATATCATTCTCCTAATGATATGATCTCATTATCAATTAACAACTCATGTCTATGGTTAGGAAACCTTAACCATCATTGATCAATGAGCTAGTCCTTAGAGGCGTACCAGGGACATGGTGTTGTTCACAAACCACACAAGTATTAATGTTTCCGCTTAATACAATTCTAGCATGGAATATAAACTTTATCATGAACAAGAATTATAATAATAACATCTTTATTAGTGCCTCTAGGGCATAATTCCAACAGTCTCCCACTTGCACTAGAGTCAATAATCTAGTTTACATTTGGCAACAATCTCACACCCATGGCACTGAGGTGTTGATCATGTTTTACACGTGGAAGAGGTTTAGTCAATGGATCTGCGACATTCAGATCCGTATGTACTTTGCTAATCTTCAGATCCCCATCTGCTATATAATCTCGGATTATATGAAACTTGCGGTTGATATGCTTGGTCTTTGGATGATATCTTGGTTCCTTAGCGAGTGCTATGGCGCCAGTGTTGTCATAATTCCAACAACTGGCAGCGGTGCGACCAGGTTGATGTCAGGCAGGCGCCTGGTCTTCCTTCGGCGAGAGGAGGCTGATCCCACCGAGGAATCAGACTGCCCAGCAGAGCTAGCCTTCCTGATTGTTGCCCTTTCCACAGAGTCGACCCTGGCTCCATCATGCGGTGGGATGCGCCGCGCTCCTGCCAGAGCAGTGCGGACATGAGGATCATCCAAAGACTTGTTCAGATCAAGTGTTGTGTCTTCCAACAGCAGGCGCAACTCCCTCTTCCTGCGCGGTGCACTTTGAATCTCTTCTTGCTCCTGGGCCACCTTCTTCCCTTGTCGGCCTCAACACGCTCTGATTCAGCCTCACCGCCATCGCCCATAGGGTCAACATCGAAGGGAACCTGAATCTCGGTCTGAAGCTGGGCCAAAACGGAACCTAGGCCTGGCACGAAGCCCTCAATCGCGTCAGGCCCAGGAATCAAGCTGTACAGGCCGCCATGTTGGCCCATAACAATCTGGCCCTCGTGCAGTGGGTGATTGAACTTGTCTCTCCCATTGGGCTTGAGCTGACCTGCCCGCTATAAGGCCTGGTGCAGAATATCGTGGCAACCAGGCATGGGAACAATCGCGCTCCCCATCAGGATCTCCGACGGCCGCCAAAGATGGCGTTACACTCACAGACAACAGACCTACGGGTCCAATCTTGACGCGCAACCGTCAAAGGGTGGTGGTGAAGCCTTGACCGGTGCCAAGAAGCCGGTGTTGACCATGGGCATGAGGTTAGCATCGACAATCTGGATATGAAGTGGGTGGGTGCATGATGGTGGGGACGACAGGTGCAGGATGGAGCTGGGCAGGGTGTTGGAGTAGGCGGACACCTCTGGCATGGCTAGCCCAGGCCACAGTGCGATGTGGGTGGTGGGAGGGCCAGTGAGCCTTTGAGGGAAGAGCTGCTTAGCACTTTAAGTGGAATCGATAGCGGGTAGCAGTGTGCGGGTGGGCCCCCCATGCAGATTTTCTGGAAACATTTGGAACAACAGCGTGCGGACACTTTCCCTCCTGAGACCTAGGTTGCGCCGCTTGCGCGGGGCCCCCATATCGATCCCACTCTGGTGGTTGAAATCATAGACACAGAAAGTATCATCACCTCTGAATGTTGCTGTTCTGACAGGGATGCGGACAGAGAACTCACGACGCTCGCTGAGCGCCAACTTGGCCCGGAAGGAGGCGAAGTTGCTAATGGTGAAGATAGCAGTGGAGTTTGGATGGCGGTTGGGCACAAGGGAAGGGACATCTTGGTGGATGAAGCCAACAGCGCCACGAGGTCCTCAAGGTTTGCCACGTGAGGTGACAGAAGGGCACGACGCATGTTGGCCGCCAAGGCACGAACCGCGGCAGTGGCAGTGGTAAGGATGCCGGTCTTGGGTGGTGGAGTTGGCAGAGGGGGACACGAGAAGTGGCAATGGTGTTGATGGAGTTGGCGGTACCGGGCATCGAGCCTAGACGCATCTTTGGCCTTTGGGAGCTAGGCTTGTACCTGAGCGCACCCATGTGTATGAGTGTGGGCGGGTGGAGCGTGAGCGGTGGTGACCTTGGAAGGAGAGGTGGCGTGGATGTGGAAGGCTTCTCCTAGGAGGTGGTGGAGGTGGTGAGCACCGCAGGCGATCGGGTGCCTCGATGTTGCGCGCGTCCCAGATGGTGTTGATGTAGACATCGGCAAGGTTGTCGCTGCCCCCGCGCTTGTGGAAGGCGAGGTGGTGGGGAATGTGGCTTGGCAACTCCACCTTGACCATGGCGAAGATTGCTGAGTAGTCATGGACGCGAATAGCCGCATGCTCGACGCTCAGCAGGCTGGCGAAGCCCGAGGTCGCCATCGTGAGACCTTGCATGTCCCAGAACTCAAGCGGGAGTTTTTCGAATGTGAGACAAACCACAAAGTTGTAGTCAAAAGAGAAAGAACCTTCACCGGCGCCATGAGGGCTAAAGTGAATCTTGGACACGGAGCCGTCCTCCTCCACGAACCGCAGCGGGATGTTCTCCAGCGCACGCTCATGGTCCTGCCACCGCAGGAACATGGCGAAGCAGTCACCAGTGGAGCTGGCCGCAAACCTAACAGCTGGGTTGTTTAGCTGTTGGTGGATGATGCGACGCAGCCAAGGCATGGGGTTGAAGCGTGGAGGCTCGACGTTGACGACGCAGGCAAGGGCGTGCGGGTCACGCACCGGAGGGCAGTGTACGTCCAACGTCATGGGCCTCCCATGCACCACCGGTTCCATGGTCCGCGAACGACCCGCAGCTAGCTCCGCCAAGAGCTTGCGACCGACGACGGTCGTTCCTCCGGCGAACCAGCAGAACCGGATCATGGAACGCAAAGTGGCGAAGCTCAAGCAGCGAGCACCTCTGGTGGAGGTCTCTGGGAGGTGTAGGAAGGGCCGAGGAAGGCGAGGTGTGTGGTAGCGGAGAAGGGCCTCCTTATAGGAGGAGGAGGGCACCCACGCCTTACTCTGCTCGGAGGAAGGGAGGAGGGATTTCTCAGGCATGCGTGGCGTGATGATGGCATGCTTAGTCTCATCGGTCTTGGAGTCCGAGAGTTTGCGAGGAGGTGTGCGCCCTCGGCAAAGCGCCGCGGCCGCCACCGACGAACGGGCACCGTGAGATGTGAACACACGGGGTGTAGAACGGCGTTTGACTCCATGCCCACGGGAATCATTGCATTGCACGGTGAAACCTCAGAATTGACTGCCAGACCGTGATCGACTAAGCTAATCCCCGGCGCAAAAGCATTATCGTCACCAATTTCACTCGGCGTCATGCGGTCGGTAACGAGCTATAGTTGTCGGTCTACTCGCAGACAAGTCCTTTCCAATTGACTACGATAGGCCTCGGGATCTGAATCGAGATGGACGTCGCCGGGCACGATCGCATCACCGGATCAGGTTGACATATGCACGCGAACGTGGGTCATTTGCGTGCGCGCCACGCGCTGACTCCATAGAGAAAAAGGCCATGCATAGTGGGCGTCGGCCGCTTCGCCAAAGCCGCAATTTCGGCAACAACCTCCCTCGAAGTAACACGAAATTTGAATAATCCTGCCGAAGGCTGGGACACTAGAATTCCGTTTCTGCCCCTCCGAACCAGAACTCGAGCAAAACTCCGACAAACTCAGGCGAGAGCGAGACACCAGAACTAAGCACGCATGCGTAGACTTCAGCATCCAGGCAGCAACGAGGAATGAACATGCTAGTCGTGCCGCAGAAGTATTTGGCCAACATGGCGTCCTCAAAGCAAAATCCTATCTGGAAACTAGCAAACGCAGCAAGGCGCCGACTACTCACCGTCGGAGAGGGCCAGCAGAAGGTTGCTAACATGCATGCAGCAGGTAGGCGAACTGGCGGGGAAACTTATACGGGCCGGTGGGATGCGATGATGTCGTCGGACTCCAAGCTTCTTGACCCGATCCAGCGTGCCCGATGGCAGCGGTAAACGTAGCGCGGGACGCACATCACAGGATCATCAGAACGCAGCCTTCCAGCCCCGAACCTGCTTGCCGATCATGGCGTGGCAACACCATCCCCTTATGCGTGGCCGACACGGAAGCGAGGTCGACGCGTCGTAACGACCAGCGTAGAGGTAGGCACCGCCGTGACGGTGGCCCAAAGGCTCGCCGCCGCGACCACGGGTAACATTGCCCCGCTAAGCGTGCAGCCTCTTAAGGGCGAGCCGGCAAGTCGTCAGGAGAGGATAGCGTGGCCGCCGGAGCCGTGGCGGCAGCGCGAGAGGTGGGCGCGGCGCGAGAGGTGGTGGTGGTCTCATCTCTGGGACCGTCAAGGTGAAGAGAGAACACGGAAGAACAAACACGTTGTCAGAACGGATGCCACCATGATCCAAATTAGTTGATGAATAGATCGATCACGTGAGTGCGGACGCTGTTGTGACGCCAGCGGTCGGTTGGCGCGGCCGGGTGGAGATGCCCTCAAGATCCATCTCACGCACTAGCTGATTAGAGACCGAGACGGCTTGGCACGCAACAGGCAGACAGACAGCACAGCACAGCGGAGCCGTACAGTCAACAGCACGACGCACGGACACTCCCACGTCCCATCTCACGCACTCCCTCACCGTCACCGTCTCCACGCCAGAGCCAGGGCAAAGGGCAGGGCCCCACTCGTCCCGTCCCACCTCCCGAGCCCAAACACACGGCGCAAAGCCAGCGCGGCACTGAGCTCTGTGCTTTGACCATGACCACCACCTTCCCTCCTCCGGGCCATTCCGCCCACTGACCCACCCACGCCCCGCAGCAAAGCAGCGTCCTCTCCCCGAGAGCAGGGCGCCACCGCCGCGGCCGCCAGGTGAGCTTTGTGCCACGCCGCTGACCGCCATGGATCCGGCGTCCGAGGAGCTCGAGCGCCGCAGCCGCTACCTCAGCTCGCTCATCCGTCGCACCAAGCTCACTGCCGCGCCTGCCCCTTCCTCCTACGCCTCCCGAGCCGAGACGAAGCTGGAGCTGGAGCTCGGGCCGGACCGCTCGCCCGTCCGCCGCGCCAAGCTCAGCGCCGCGCCTGCTCCCTCCTTCCACCCCTCACCCGGAGCCCGAGACGAAGCTGGAGCTGGAGCCGGGGCCTAGAGGCCGGAAACTCGTGGAGGCCAAGGCGGTGGTGGAGAAGAGGGAAGTGCAAGAGGGGATGGGAAGGACAGTGGCAAGGGAAGGAGGAGAGGAAGGTCTCGGTCCGGGTCCGCGGCAGACATGCCCGTGGCGCTGCAGCGGCGCGCGATCCGGCTCGCTTACGAGGCCGTTGCCACCACGCCGCGGGTGGACGGCAAGCGCCTAGCACTCGCGCTCAAGAAGGTACAGCACCCATCTCGCCATTAAAACTTCTTTGAGGGCTCATTTTGTAGCTCATGGGGGAATGCTTCTGTACTTGTGTCGAGCACATTGTGATCGTCCGTTGTTGTGGAAGTGGTACAGAAAGAATGCTGTAATGCGGATTGATTCGGATTTAGGATCTTAGAAACGTAACTAAGATTGCTGGCGAGGTGTTGCTACTACACATGCTGGTTCACCTTTGACCTTTGTTTTCTCATTGGCAAGGAAAAGTGCCCAAAATTTGGCTACCAATGGGGTATTTTTATTGTAATGACCAAAAATTGGTAGGATGGACTAGAAGCAAACCAACATATCTGATATACTTCCTCCGTCTCGAAATAGGAGTACAACGCAGTGCTCAGGTGGCAACCCAGTGAGGTGTAGTCCTGGCCTTGTAATGCTTGCTGGCTGCAGACCACGTGCAGGACACTTGGTGTGTTCATTCCACTCTAGTAGAAGATATGTTCTGGTAGATGAGAGGAAAACAGGGACAGGAAGCTGTTCATGAAATGTTAATAGTACTAGAGCTAATTTAGCGATGATTAATGCACGGGTACAATGCAGTGTCTGTTTAACTGCTATTTGAATGAAACATACTGAAGAAAGTGATATTGGCCGACATTATCTTCCTGTTTCTGTTAAGAGATAAGCATTTGTTCCCAATATTCGTAAAATTACCTCACGCCCTGATACTTGACGAAATGCTACTCAATAACTAATAGGAGCTGTTTCTTGGTAGACTTTGAAATGTTCAAACCTAGTGTGTCCAGCATAATTAGCTAGCTACGGTAGCCGGTAATGTTTATTTTCAACCATATCTTGCATGTACTTGATCTTCCCAATTTTCTTAGTAGATTTTCCTCTCTTTTTATGTTGTTCGAACCAGCCCTTCCTTTCATTTTGTTGATCCTTATTGACTTGCTGTTATTTCTAAGCATTCTCTAAATGGACCTATACATTTAAAGGTGGAACTAATGTGCTATGCTCTCATCATTTATAACATCAACTAAATGTGTGGAAAATATTGGCCCCTATATAGTGTGTTGTATTGATCTGACCCTTATAGGGATTATATAAGAGTACAAACTTGGAGGGCAAGAAGCCTAAGACTTGGAATACAAGAGAGAATCCTAGTCTATCTCTATGTCGTACACACGTGTAGGTATTCCAATATCATCTGAATAGTTAACCAACAACATGTGATGCTTGGTAAAATATGTGTATGTTTTCATCTGTGCAAGTATTACCCTAATTTTACTTAGTAATTATATCAAAACTGGCATCTGTGTGCTTGTGAACCGACCCATTCAGCTATTTTTTTTCATTTGCTTGCAGGAATTTGACGCGTCATACGGCCCCGCTTGGCACTGCATTGTCGGGACGAGCTTTGGCTCCTATGTCACTCACTCGCTGGGAGGTTTTCTGTACTTCTCTGTCGACAAGGTCCACATTCTTCTCTTCAGAACCGCTGTCGAGCCACTAGGCCATCTACGGTGAGACCTAGAATCGAGTTTATTAGGTAGTGTAGACGCTCTCTGTAGTCTGTATTGGGACATCTAATTAACATGCAGAAGGTTAAGGAGGGTAGGATGATCTCCATGAAAATATGTAGTAGAACCGATCTGCTGTAACTTCCATGTATTAAGCGCTCGTCTGCGAGCACTTGTTAGCCTTCAAGGCTGTACTCAGTTTGGAGCTCGGCTCCTTATGGAGGTAGCATAATGCTTAAGATTGTAACTTTAGCTGCCAGCCTTTACTGGGGTCTGAATTTGTGAAGCCTTGCTGCGGGGCTTCCATCGTTGTTCTACTGAATGCCCCTACTTTTTTTATAGTAGAATGCCCCTGCTGTTTTGATCTCTTGCGTGAAGGGTTTTCCAGATCTGTAATGTCTGCATGCTCGAAACATAAAATACAGTGGCTTGAAGACGCAAAGGAAAACAGATTGACGTATATTCCCTCCGTTTCAAAATATAAGGTGTTTTAGTTTATGAAGAAAATGTATGACTTCTTTTAGTTGTACCTCCGTTTCAAAATATAAGGTATTTTAGGTTTATGAAGAAAATGTATGACTTCTTTTAGTGTGTAGGTTCACTGATGTTTAGAGTGAACTTACGCATTAAAAGAATTCTACATACATTCTCTCCACAGCAATCTTATATTTTGAAACAGAGGGAGTAGTCAAATAGAGTACTAGATGCAATGCAACGCTTCAGCCTTCATTTGGTTCAGTCGAATTCTCGGTCCACATGATTCCAATCAACGCTTCACATCTAAACTGACGAGCAATGAGTAACAGTCTACATGTATCTGAATAAGCACGCATTGTAGCAACTGGCTAATGAAGAAAATAGTGCTGTATCTGTAACTGTATACGACCAAGAGCTGAATCAATCCATCGTGCAGCGCGAGCAGAACAATTCTGGCGTGCAGCTTCCCGATCGATCGAGGTCGGCCGAGAAGCCTAAAATAACACCACGACCGAGACCAATCCGCTGCACAGCACCACCGTCGCGATCGCGCGCCCGACGGTGCCTGTCCTGCACGGGCCGCTGCTTGACGGATCGGCACCGCGGCGCGCCGGTCGAACAGCTGGTGCCGGCGGCGGCGCCTCCACGACTGCATGGACACAACTGGTTAGACGAAACGGGCGACGAGAGACGCGCGGGGGCGCTGTATATTGTAGGAGTATTGTTTTGTGGGACTAACCTGGCTCGGAGATGCCGGTGGCGCCAGGTGGCAGCCGACGGGAGGCCGCAGCGCGTGGGGAGCTTGAGCGCCTGCTCCTTGGTGACGTTGAAGTCGACGAGCATCCCGGGGTCGGCGAGCAGCTGGCACAGGCACGGCATCTCGGTGCCCGCGGCGCGGTTCAGGGCCGTGCAGCACGTCGGGGCCGGGCGCTTGGACGACTTGAGGTACGCCGTGCACGGCAGCACCTCCTCCAGGCACGCCAGGAGCGGGTCCGGGATGATGCTCCTGCCGGGCGCGGGCGCGGTGCGGGTGCGGGAACGGGGGCGAGGGTGCCAGCGTCCGCGCCGACGGCCGCGGCAGGGCAGGGTCTCGGGAGGACGAGGAAGAGGAGGAAGAAGAAGAAGAGCACGGCGGAGCAACGCATCGTGGGCGCTGGCTCGATCGGGCTCCAGAACGGGCGATCTGAGCTCTGTTTTGACTCGTTAAGCCTCTCCGTCTCCGGGCACGCGCCCGCGCAGTCCGTGATCTTGGGCGATGGAATGAATGGCGGCGACTCGGCAAGTGCCCGATGCAAGATCAGATCAAATCCAGATCAGAAATGCATGCGCAGGCCGTTACGAACTCATGGCTTCTGTTAAGTCAGACACGACACTCGCTAAGAATGAAATACTGGCGAGCATGCAGGAGATGCAGAAGCAAGTGTAGGTAGGATTGCGGTCGTGGGCTCGGAAGTGTAGGGAAACATTTCCATGTTTTTCTAAAAAGAGCAAAAGCTTTGAGTTTGGTGTGGAAGCAGTACCATAAACACCATCTCCAATAGATGACGTAAAACATCCTAGGTGATGAAAAAAATAACTTTTATGTCACCAAGTCAATAAAACACTGCTCCAACAAATCCTAGGACCTGATTGCTTTTTATCAATCTTGCTTAGGGTGTGCTTTGTAAGAATGAGGGGTCTAGTTGTTTTTTCTATTTTATTTTAGATCTCTTTGTAATTGTACGCCCGCCGCTGGAATAGAAGCTCCTGGTCCTTCGGGACCTTTCCCGTTCAAAAAAAAAAAAAAAAAAAAACAACAAATCATGCAAAATACTTTGGTGATGAAAAACTATTTTGAGAAGCCCTAAATTTTTGCCTCTATGTAATGTATATTTGCATCACATTGGTTGTGGAGCAAAACAAAATACACCACCTACGCGTGGCCAACCGCCAACTAAAACCCTCCGTGCGTGTTTCCCCTCCTCCAGCCTCCTCCTGCAAAGACACACTTTCGCTGCTATATCACCGATTAGCCTTAAGATCAACCTCCGCCGACCTCCCGATGTTCCGTCAACTAGGGCCGCCACGATGCAGCTTCGCACCAAGAGCTCCTCCGCTACCTCGGCGTTAATTGCGCACCTTCGATATGTTTGCCATGGAGATCACCGCCGACAACTCCTACTGGTGGCTCAACACCTTCGAGAGGACGGAGCTCGCCATGCGCACCTACGACATGATGGCGTGGGAGTTCTGGCGACCGCGGCCGGAGATCAACTTCCCCGACATGGAGAGCCACGAGGAGGCAGAGTTCCTCATGCCGGAGCTCAGTATCATTAGTCGAGCGGAGGAGAGGGAGAACCGGCGGTCTTACCTGCAGTGTCGCCGGGAGGATACCGATAAGGTCATCATGGAGAGGCAACGCCGCACTCGCCCGCAGGCCGTCCGTGTGAAGGAGGCGTTCTATGCCGCGAGGAAGAAGGAGGAGGATGAAGCATGCCCCTGCACCGTCGTCGTGTTGTCGGAGTCCTCGGAGATGGACTTCGATTTCTTGAACGACAAGTTTTGGGATGATAAGTAGGTTCTGTTCCCGCTTGTCGGGTCAACGTTTATCTTAGATTGTGTCAAATCAATCTCCGTTGATGTTTATCCAATTCAGTTCATGTTAAATCGATCATCAATCGATATTTATCTAGTGTTAGGTTGTGTCCAATCTTTGTCAAGTTCAAATGATGTTAAATCGATGTTTAATCGTTGTTTAATCGATGTTTCAAGTGTCAAATCGATGTGAAGTGTTGAATCTCAAGTTTAAAATGAGAGAACGGTAAGACTCAAAAGGTAAAACGTGAGGAAAAAACGAGCATTCAACAAACAAGTAGAGTACAGTCTTGTTTTAATGAGCTTGAGCATGCCTTTTGTTCTGCGTTTTTCTTCCTTCCACTGACTGCTTTTCCTGTCTCACCTTAGCTCATGAGATAGGAGAGTCCTGCTTAAACCAAGAAAAAGATACGCACTAATTTTTATAGGGGCCTCTCTCTTCTACTGAATAGGATCCAAATGACAATGATCAAAACCCATCCAGCAGTTTTCTCTCTTCAAAGAGAGCTGTCAACAGCAGATTGAAAATATGACAAAAAATCCCATGGAAAGTGAGTAGGACCAGAGAACGAATTGGCACTTGATCAATATGTTTCTATAACAAGACATGAACATGTTAGGCGATGAAAGATACTCACGAGGTGATGGTAATAGTCGAGTCTTTACTCGACCAAAGTCTACATTATTTCCGAATTTCAGTTCCCTTGATGTCGCATAGGCTGACCATTTCAAATAAGTGGAAACGGAAGACGGGAGAAGATGATCACACTTTGGAAGAGTGGCAGTCGCGTACCTGCCGGGGGTTGGCACGCTACAGAGAGATACTACAGCAATGGAAATCTTATAAGTATGTCTTTATGTCTAATGGAATGTGACGTTTCAGCACAAAAAGAGGATAATATGACAGCAATGGAAGCGTGGACCAGCTTGTAAAGAACGGGCCTTGTTGTAATTTTTAGTTCCTTACTGGTCCTACTTGTAATTATTCACCCACCGCTGTGGTCCTCCTTCAGGGCCTTATCTGTTAAAAAAAAACCTTGAAAAGGACTGCAGACAAACCCAAAAAGAGGCTTTACAACGTGTTATCCTTTCTGGTTTTTGAAACTATATATATGCCGACCGCCTTCGAAATGATGGAGAGAGCCGTCAACTATTCAAAAAAGGGTTTAGGTGTACCATATCTCTAGGTTTTTTTTTATTTATATATAAGAACTAGAGAGTTCACTAGCGCAGTCAACAACCAAAGGAGCCAAATTTCTCGTGAACTTCTGTCCGGTTGAATCAAATGTGTTTGTGCATCTTATAGTACGCCTTCTTTTTTATTGAACCTATGGACTTCTCTCACTTAGCAGCTTCCACACGAAGTCTTTCTCAGGAATGGTTAATCTTGGAATTTCATCGGATGGTTGTTTCCATCTGCACTTGCACTTTCACCCGAAGGCCCTATCTTTGGCAAACATGACAGTATCACGACACACAATAAGCTCATTTGTCAAATGTTCTCTAATGTTGTTGTACTTTCTGCATGCCACCACAATGAACTTCTCTCAATAATCTCTGGCGACCAAAAGGGGAAGGAACTAGGGCGGCCATAAGCTCACCAATTAGGATGCGTGATTGACCCATCCTTTTTTTTCAAATGATCAGGTCCGATATGCAGGCGAAAATAGGACATAAGAGTTCATTCGTCTAAAACTTTCATTTTGTGCAATCAAACAAACTTTGGTATAAACACAATCTGTATGATTGGGATGCCACATTTTTATTCTATTACTATTGTATTTTTAGAATCCTAAGAGGTGAATGCATTATAGGCTTCCGTGACCTGGGTTTGAGTTCTGCAAGTTGAAGGGTGAGGTCATACTACTCCCTCCGACCCATATTAGTTGATTTGGATTTGTCAAAATTTGGATGGACCTATATACTAAATAGTGTCTAGATTCATCTAAATCTAGACAAATCCAAGTCAAGTAATATGGGTCGGAGGGAGTACTTGATTTGAACCCATCTTCACTCCACTCATAACTTGACAACTATTAGCAAGAAAAAATAACCATAGCAGGCAAGCTGACATGCCAGGGAGACCATCTTCCTAATCAAAAGATAGGAGAGCACCGACATACCAAAAATTTAGCAGTCATCCAAACAACATTTCTGTGAGCAAGAAGTCGGTGAAGGATGGTTTGAGATACCAACACGACACCCATGACCCATCTGAAGAGAAGACAAATACATGAATATGAAGACAACAGCTCACAAGCAAGAGCAGCAGAAAACTCTAAAAAGAAAACAGAGAAACAAAAGGTTCAATAAGAGGCTCCACAACTAGATTAGGCCGATGACCAACCCACCAAGCAGCTAGGCAGCTACATGGCCCCCCTATCACAACACAAATTGGAGCCTCTAATTCCCAAGAACCACAACATCACAATCTACACCGAAGAAAAGACAACCCAGAGCACACTGAACTGTCGCTCGGAAGACAGAACACTATAATTCAAGTCTCCGAGCAGACAGACCATTTTACTGTCCATCGCCAGATTCACCCTTAGGAGCATCCTTGATTTCTTCAGCAGCATCCTCCTTCAGCCAAGCAAATGAAAACATTCTTATTTACAATGACTAGAGAAAGTAGGATGCACGTGAAAATGATTCAGAGAAGGAAATACCGAGATGTCAGAAGTCCATAGCGTCAGGTTATCACGCAGCAGCTGCATGATCAAGGTGCTGTCCTTGTAGGATTCCTCGCTCAGTGTGTCCAGTTCTGAGATGGCCTCATCAAAAGCCTGACATAAGCAACAACAAAAAAAGATTAAGGCATCAGTACAGTTCTACTATGTCGGAAAAGATTAACATGACTAATGAAGCTTCAAACATACTAAGGTCATGTAAAATATACCCCCTCTACCAACAATAAATGGAACAAAATAAATTATCCTCAGCCATGAAATGAATAGTATGCTGCTGCTATAAAATTGGGTGTGTCGAATAAATAACAAGCGCATCAGATGGGTCTTTACAATGTGACAAATATTACAGAAAAAGTGACTGTGTACAAGTGAGATGAAATTTGGTTCTTGATCCACTTGATGGGACTGGGACAATGGCAGAGAATGCACTTACACTGAATGCGGACACCCAATATCAAGACACACAAGTTGCTAACTAGACAAGTGTTTCTTCCACATCAAAAATCTGGCCTAAGGTGTTGCTCTGGAATTTGCCTCGTAACTTCAAGATTTAATTGATTAAAAGGGCATCAAGAAACCTAATTTTGTTCTTTCATTCAATTCGTATTTCTATCTGGACTTAATGCAGGGCTAACACGTTCACAAAATGTGCTTAACTAATTGTGCTTATTGGCTTTGAGAACCCTACATCTGTCATTCCATGTATCCTGATATCTTATGACCTTTTTACACCCTGCGGAAGAATCATTATTACTCTTTCAGTCTTTCAGGTTCAACTGCATACAGTATTTGCCTACACAACTGTATACCAACATGTCACTGATTCCATGTTAGCTTACACCTGTTATTCATTTGTTAATATCTAATCCCAGTTAGCAAGTTGAAATATTACATAAAAGCTGATTGACTCCAAATATTCTAAAATCCACATGGCCTATTCAGTTCAGAAGTACTGATAAGTCACAGTAGACCCATACAACAAGTTATTGCAGAAGACAAACCTGCTTGGCAAGGTTGCAAGCACGGTCAGGAGAGTTGAGAATCTCGTAATAAAACACGGAGAAGTTGAGTGCCAGCCCAAGCCTGATAGGATGAGTTGGGGGCAACTCTGCCAGTGCAATATCCTGAAAGAATTAATATAAACTCAACTGAGCAAAATTCACCACCAAATGATAAAACGGGACAAATCACGTGTGGAGAAGAGAAATTCTGTTAGATATGTGAAATCCAGGGCAAGCAAACTACCTGGGCAGCTTTGTATGCCACCATGGTGTTCTCAGCAGCATCCTTCCTCTCAGCTCCACTCTTAAACTCCGCAAGGTACCTATTACATAACGTATACTCAGCCAAATCAATTAAGTTATTCAATGAAAGGAAACATGAAGGAATTCCATGCTGGTCATTACTGTAATACCTGTAGTAATCACCCTTCATCTTGAGGTAGAAGACCTTGGACTCTGGAGCAGTAGATGAGGGGACAAGGTGGGAATCAAGAAGCTTGAGGATACCATCGCAGATCTTAGTGAGCTCAGTCTCGATCTTTCCACGGTAGTCCTTAATGAGTGTGACACGGTCCTCATTGCCACGACTCTCTTCCTTCTGTTCAATGGAGGAAATGATGCGCCATGAGGCACGGCGGGCACCAATAACATTCTTGTAAGCAACTGATAGAAGGTTGCGCTCTTCGACAGTCAGTTCCTCAGAGTC
This sequence comes from Avena longiglumis, assembly GCA_030063025.1. Taxonomy (NCBI): domain Eukaryota; kingdom Viridiplantae; phylum Streptophyta; class Magnoliopsida; order Poales; family Poaceae; genus Avena; species Avena longiglumis. The sequence goes on from CP125978.1 coordinate 436,042,593, forward strand.
AACTGTCTTTGCCACCTTCTCCATGAACTCAACCATCTCTTCATATCTCTCAGCCTGCTCTGCAAGCTTAGCCATGTACACATTCTCCTCACGAGAAAGCTCAGCAGACTGCGTCATCTTCACTTTCTGTAGTTTCTAATAGTCGCCGAAGGTTAAATCTGGAGTATTGCAAGAAATTCTGTTAGCTAAATATTGGATAACATCATTACAACCATGGCAAGCAAGCATGAATCTAGCTATTGTTGCCCAAGTACAATAACATCAAAGCAATACACTTCTTACCGTGACAATACAGTCACAAGATTACACATTTTCAGTTCAAATCTTCAAACCCGGATATTTAGAGAAGAATCCAGACCAACTCAAGCTACACATCATGCATTGTCAAATAGAAACAAAGTAATTAAGGGGAATAGCACCCAGCTAACCATCACCCTTATTCCCTTACTACCTTAGAAATTTAAAGTATACATTGTTTATTCGACCGTCCCAAGCTTCAGAAATTATGAATACACCTCTTCAAGACATGGATATGACTACATTTAAATAAAATTCATGTCGTAAAACAACTAGCACAGAACAATAGGGAAATATCAAGATGTCAAATTCGAGCGAAAGATTAAACTATGATTAACAGCAGTATTCAATACCTCGAGTCATTCTTCACATTGCCCCAAGCTTAATCCAGGAAAATCAATTCCCTCGTTAAGAGATTCCATGTGCTATCCCACCCCATTTGTCGATGTGACTCAACTAAACCACCACCCATCACTATCCAATATCCATATACCTATCCACAATCCTATAAATCCAAGTAACACAATCACCTTCACTTACAGTGTAGTAGACAAAATAATTCGACCATCTCAAACTTTGCTCTTCCACTCCATCTCTGCCATGTGTATTATCACCATCCCCACCCCCTCTTTGTGCTCTCTCTCTCCTCTATCTCTAGTATCTCCAGACAGCCAAGAAGCTGCTGGAGGGATAAGTTTTTGTTTTTTTTCAGGGAGAGATGAGCTTGTTAGGCAAACCAGATCACCCGCACTGCCCACCTCCACTCTTATCGCTGTCATCACCCTTGCCTTTCTTAGGGAAAGGCTGATTAGGCAAGCTCTGAAAGAACCCAATCGAGAACAGAGACAGCGAGAGCTGAACCTGGTCCCTGCCCAACCTCACAGGCAACTGCCGCCTTCCCTGTCTGGGTGCCCCAGCACCACGCTGCTGGAGGGGGCGGATGTAGACGGCGTGCAGACGGCGGAAACCACCGAGCGAGAGCACGACCGCACGGAGCTGCTGCTCGGAGAAGCCAAGGTTCGCCCACTCCCGCACGCACGCCGCCTCCCACAGCCGCTCGTCTTCCGCCAGCTGCCGCCACCCCTGGCTCACGCACGCCGCAGCGGCCAGTGTCCGCGCCTCCGCCCGCCGCAGCACCTCAAATATCACATCCTCCCCGAGATCCGGCACCCTCGGCGGCTCACCGTGCTCTCCTGCGTCCGGGGACGGCGGCGGCTGCTGCTGCTGTGGTGGAGGCTGGGAAGATGAGGAAGCCTCGGCCTGGCTTGAGCTTGAGGGCGGCTCGGTGCGCTGCTTCTTGGCTGGCTCGTTGGAGCTGCCACCGCCAGCAGCAGGAGGAGGAGCCCAGGGATCATCGCGACCCGAGGAATCAGAACGGGACTTCATGGCGGAGGAATCTAGCCTTGGTCGAGCTGCTGCCTGCTCGATGGAGCGATCGATCACCTGTAGACACGACAGCTTTATCTATCTCACACCGGAATCATCCCACGCAATCAACTTAAAACGCCCCCAAATTCTACCAAGCCGGCACTAGAAATCAAGCACAGATTCGCCCGATTTATAGCTATCTGAAACCCAACCAAAGCCCCCGAAACACACCAGATCTGATCTGACCCAAATCGAACTACCAGCGGAGCAAAATTGGGTTCGGAGTAAACAGGAGAGGAATCCGTGAGCAGTAGTAGGTTACCTGCGCTCCGGCGGCTACTAGCTTCCCGTGCTCCTGTGCTCGAATCGAAGGACGGGAAATGTTTCTGCTGCTGCTGCTGTTCTCCCTTCCCGCAGCCGAGGCGCTCCCAGCCCTATAAAAAGCGGCAGGACGCCGTAGGCGCCGACGCCGGGTGACGTCCGTGGTCCGTCCAATCTAAGCTCGACACGTCGCGCGCGTGTTCCCCGTCTGTCGCGTGGCCCCACAAGCAGGTACGCCTCGCACATGGCATGGCGTGTGCTTACAAGTGGGCCCGACTCTGCGGTGGTTTTTGACTAGCTAGGGAGCCCACCGGCTCCGAAAGGATGCGTCGGACCGGCGCTACGAACACTGCGCATGGACAGTGGATGATGATGATCCCTGGTGTTCGCCTCGTGGCTTGTCTGCTGCATTTTTTTTTTCGAGTGGCCGAAGATTTATCGATCGGTAGTATTTTCGACCCTAAAGATTTTTTTCTTCAAAACTGCAACAATTATTTATGATCAGAGGGTTCAAGACTGCCGTGGATTGCCATAAAACTAAGACGTAATAAGATGGTGCACAAATCATAACTATATAGGAGAGAGAGAGAGGACAACATCAATCACACGAGTCCTGTAAAAACAGACAGCGCACATACTTCTATAATCCAGATATCCTTCTGGCCAATCGAGAAGCATCGTACTCGGACGGGTCGCCACTGAAGCCCCTACATGGAGATCGCAAGGCTTCCTCCCCTCTGATGACGAAGCCTTTCGCGCTGTAAGGCAGATTGACTGGTTCGTAGAGACGGGTCTAACCGGCTTGGACTTGGCCATGTGCTGGTTCATCAGGCGAATCCAGCTTCTGCAACACCGCGAGAAGCTGATGTGTCAGTACACCAAAGACAGAAAAGATAGCCTCGGGATTTCCGAGGATAACTTTTCCAGTGACTCCATCAAGCTCCGCTTCAAGGACATTGTCAAGATGAAGGATCGCATACGTGAATTTGCCATCACCTATGACATGTTCGAAGACGACAAGTGCCCAAAGGTAACTTTTATTTATTGTTTTGACATATACTCCAGTTCTTCCGACTTGAACACGTACTTTCGTCTAACACACTTGTTTCACTTAACATCTGGGGGACTTAGAGGAGACATGTATGGCTCCCCAGGTCTATGACCCCAAGATGAAGGAGGTCATTGTCGTGTCCGACGACGAAGTCCCGCTGGCGCGAAAGCAGAAGAGCTCCACCTCTGACGTTGTCGGCGAAGGCAAGAAGAAGAAGATGGAGGGTGGAGCCTCCAAGAAGTCCACTGCCTCCCTGGAGGCGGAGAAAAGAAGATCAGCCAACATCCCTTTGACCAAGGCACCGAATGTTGTGTAAGCCTCTTTTCCTCCGATATTGTCATTTTACTTCTCTTATTCATGTACTTATACATTGTACATTTCAGGAAAAAGTCTAGTTTGAGTTTGAAGAAGACCTCTAAGGCAACGGGGGCTTCTAAAAACATTAGAGATATGTTTGTCCAGACCTCTCCCGCCATTGCTCCTCCTACCCCTGTCGTCCAACCCTCTACTACGCCTGTCGGATCTTCGACTAAGTTAGCATCACATCCTTCCATCATGGAAGTGGACAACACTCCTTCGCAGGAGGTCCCAGATGCTACCGCGTTGATCCTCATTTTCGGCTAGCAGGAGACGCATGAGAGCACCTTCTCTAAAATTGCTGAAGCTCCGGCTAAGGATGCCACTAAAAACGGTAAGGAGTGTGTGGTGGGGGTGGATCTGCGGCGACCATGAACCAGACGGAGGCCCCTAAGATCATACTTCTGGTGCTTACTCCGAGCACCTCTATCGCGAATCCTGGTGCAGCGCCGACTTCTCCAACATGCGGCCCTGAGGAGCTTCTCAAGCAGGCGGAAATACTCCGGGTTAACACAGTTGCCTTTGGCAAATTGTTCACCGAGAGTGCCAGCAACCTCAAGATCACCGCATATGTAAGTTTTCTATGCCTTTGTATTTCATATATAATATCCCACTATACCCCCAAGAATTTAGGCAGAAAACCATAGGCCTTTGATACGTCGGAAACGTATCTATAATTTTTTATGTTCCATGTTTGTTGATGAGTGCAGCAGCACAAACCGAGGTTATCGAACCAGTAGGAGGAAGGAAACGTCCCAAAGGTGCTGCAAGCAACATGGAGACTTGCACAACATAAACTCAAGACTTTGGCCCAACTAACAGTGAGGTTGTCAATCTCACCGGTTGCTGTAACAAAAGATTAACTGTATGGTGTGGAAGGTGATGATGGTTTGCAGCAAGTAAACAGTAACAGTGGAAGATGTATTAATGGTAAAGATTGGACCGGGGTCCATAGTTCACTAGAGGTGCTCTCCTTAGATAAACAACATGGCATGAAGGGTAAACAAACTACAGCAGGGAAATTGACAGGAACTGAGCAAGGCATAACAATGCAATACTAGACAAAAAGATCCTGTGAGATTCGATTGGGCAATACAACAATATACATAGACCGCCATCCAACTGCATCTATGACTAGAAGTTCACCTTCAGGTTATCATCCGAACCCCCTCCAGTATTAATTTGCAAGCAACAGACAACTTCTTTAAGCAAAGTGTGTAAGTTAAACAATCCACTTGTTCCATGAACAAGAGACCGTTGTTTTCTCCCTAATGGCAACAACACATCTACAACCAAAGATATTTCTGTCACTTCCCTTGGAAACTAGAGGCATGAACCCACTATCGAGCATAAATACCCCCTCTTGGAGTCACTAGCAACTACTTGGCCAAGATAGCTACTAACAACAGAGAGCATATAAGATCACAAACAACACATACATGATAGTATCAAATAGACAAAACCATTAATCAATCTGACATAGTAATCTCAATATCCATCGGATCCCCGCAAACACAACATGCATGATTACAAATAAATTAGATCTTGATCATGAACGGAGCTCACAAGATCTATACATGAAAGCACAAGGAGGAGATACAACCATCTAGCTACTACATGGACCCGTAGTCCAAGGTGGAACTACTCACGCTTCATAGCGGAGGAGAAGGCCTCCGGGATAATCTCCCCTCCGGCAGGGTGCCGGGAAGAACTTTAGATCCCCCGATCTAGGGACGATGGTGGTGGCGGCTACAGAAGGTTTCGTGGAGTTTTGATCGGGTGCCTAAGATTTCTGCATCGGGGGCTTATTATAGCCGAAAGGGCGAGCCAGGGGGCCACACCCTGCCCAGGCGCGGGCTAGGTCCACCCGCGCCTAGGGGGGTCTGGCCGCCCTATGGCGCCCTTCCGTCTCGTCTTATGGCTTCGTGTTGCCCACGGTAAAATATTGACTTTGGCTTTTGTCCCGTCTAATTCTGAGAATATTGATTTTCTGCCTTCCTAAAACCAAAAACAGAAGAAAACAGGCAACTTGCACTCTGACAACTTGTTAATAGGTTAATTCTAGAAAAGATATAAAAACACCTCAAAGTGTAGACAAAGCAATGCAAAGTAGATACTAAACAAGGATGGAGCATCAAAAATTATAGATACGTTTCCGACGTATCAAGCATCCCCAAGCTTAACTCCTGCTCATCCTCGAGTAGGTAATTGATAAAAGAATAATTTTTGAGGTGACATGCACCATCAAAACCAAGATCAAACCATTTCCAAGCATTGAAAGCCTGGATCAAAGAACTCTAAACATGTGTAAGAAAGATGGAGTTCTAACAATAAGACAAAGTAACTATGCATGCAACATGAAAGGCTACAAACAAAGATCATGAATAACATGCATTGAAAAACGTTTGTTTGTTTCACATACAGAAAACATGGCATAGTGGCATTCAGCTTGTCCCTCATAGACTAGCAAATAGATGCATAGGACACCTTCAAAGTTCATAAGAGTGACTATATACAAATAGCACAAGAAAAAGTAATATCACAATATGTATTAATCAATAAGTTTTGGGACACTGCACACAGAATGGCAACTATGCTCTCAAAATGGTGCCTAAAGGTAGAAGGTGGAGACTCAATATAATAGTGGAAGAAAGATCCTTCATAAAGGGAAGTAGGGATTTCATGTTTCAAAAAGAGCTTCCGAAAATTATGGTACTTGTTAGCTTTCAGCTCTCATTACCCCTATCATAAGCATCTTGAAGTGATTAAGGTTAAAGTGAACAAACTATGGAGTATATGCTTGACAAAGTATAAGTTGGCAATCTCAAGTCCCTTGAATATGAGGGTCATACCTCATGCTACTCAACTTCAGTCACATGTAAGTTCTTGTCATAGTAAGTATATGCGTATCATAGAGAACCGCCAACGGGGTACCCCTTGCACATGGTACAGGAGCTATCCCATAACCAAAATGACAAGGCAAGCAGACAATGAGCATATCAGCAGTCTTTTTATTTACTATGTGCATAGTTTTTTATTGAGGATACTTCACAAAAGCTCATTATGGTGATGCTGCAAGTTTCCACCATGATTAGGCATGGCTTAGGCTAGCGGCCCAGACGTTTCTCTAACACAAAATACATAACTACATGGACTTACAAGTTCCCTCTTTATTTCACACCGATGACATCCATAGACAAAAGAGCATGATATCAACTGTGTACAAAGTACAAGTGCAATGTTGAAAACGTTCCCCATGACAACATGGTTCTGCTAATTCCAACGTATAAGTGCAAGCATATACAACTTAGATGACACAATGGTTCAAGTTTATTAGGGGCAAAGAATATAAAGTGTGCCATCAAGTTTGTGAGGGCTTTAATCACTAAGTTTTCACATAACAAAATACTTTCTAATTGGAAGATAGCTGAAAATAAGAATATACTTGGAATGGCGTAACACACCATGCATAGGAGTTTATAGTGGACATTTTGGAATAACTTGGTTTCTTGGGAGTTGGAAGCATGAGTAGAGCTTACTCATACAAGTGGAGGTTAGCAAAAGACTGGGAGCAACCAACTAAGAGAGCAGTAATGGCCATAATCATGCAGAGCAACAAAATATTACTACTCAAAGCATAAAGTGGAACTACAAGTCAAGGACTAAATGATCATAGAGACTATGGTGACTTGTTCATAGTCATAACATGGTGTGAGTATGTGACAATTCAACCCTAACAAAGCATCAAAGGAGAATACCACAATACTATACTTTTGCATGCTAAAACAACGCATAATTATTTCAAGGCACACTAAGCAATCCCAATTGTTTGGAACAAGAAATACTACAACAATAATCACTAAGCATAAGGTCAAAACAACACATATCATATCATGCTAAAGTCTAAGTCACAGTCAATGCAAGCTCCTCTTGCACTTTCAAGAAGGAACTTCCTACTCCTTTCCAACACCAATTGACTTATTTGAAACAACACAACGATAACAGGGGTCCAACCTAATTTATTCAAGCAAACTAAACAACTAATCAAACCAAACAAAAACTAAGACGCTCCAACCCGAGCTTTTTATTGATGAAGGAGATTCCTTGGGCATCCCCAAGCTTTGACGCTTGTACCTCTTGGATATTTCTTGGGGTGACACCGGGGTGGCATCCCCAAGCTTGAGCTTTTGTCCATTCTTCATCTAATCACATCATTTTCTCTCTACACCTGAAATTGTTCCTTCATACAAAACTTCACACAATCTTCATTAGCAACATTAGTGTATTCAAAAGATAATAGACCTTTAGGCTTAGCTTTGAAACAGCAAAACTTTTCACTAAAAACACAAGCTACTGTAGTAACTCCTTCAAAAAGCTTAATTCCCCAAAAGATAACTCAAAAAGGAATCAATAAGAAGCAAATGCACATAATGGCAGAAATCTGTCAAAACAGACTAGCAGGTAGAAACCGATTTTTTCGAAAATCTTCTATTGCTCAAATCAAAAAGTGTTGAACTAACGAAATTTAGCTAACATACTCGGGGATTTATTAGTAAATTTTAAGATCAATCTGACCTACATAGACTCCTCACGAATTTTTATGGTGGAGGACGGAAATCTGTTTCGGGACAGCAACTCCCCAAATCTTACTTCCCTCTCATTGGAGGTCATTCTTGGTACAAAAAAGCAAACAAAAAGGATAAGGAGAGGTCATTACTGAAGTAATAACTTCCAAGACTCAAGAAAACTTTTGGGTTATCTCCCAACAAGTAATTTTCTTTAACGCCTTTAAGTTAGGCACAAGAAGCAGGAAATCAAGTATTTTTAAATAAGGAAGCATTAACATCAAACCTTTCTTTCAAAGGAGGAGCAAAAAGAAACTTCTCTATCCTCATAGGGAAGTGTTCAATACCTTTCTTGAATGGAAATTGATATTTAATGGTGCCTTCTTTCATATCAATGATGGCACCAACAGTTCTAAGAAAAGGTCTTCCCAAAGTAATAGGAAAAAAAACATTGTATTCAACATACAAAACATAGAAATCAACAGGGACATAAGCATTGTTAACCATAATGAGAACATCATTAATACTCCCCATGAGTTTCTTCTTAGCATTATCATCAAGTGGAACATCCAAATAACAATCTTCCAAAGGTAGCAAATCAAGCATTGCATAAATCTTCCTAGGCATAATAGAGACACTAGAACCAAGATCACATGAAGATTTTAGATCAAAGTCATTCACTTGCACATTAATAATGGGTTCTCAATTATCTTCTACTTTCCTAGGAATAGAAGCTTTATGTTTTAACTTCTCTTCCTTAATCTTAATAAGAGCATTTGTAATGTGTTTGGTGAAAGCAACATGCATATCACTGCATGAGGACTTCTAGCAAGCTTTTGCAAGAACAGAATCACTTCAGAAATATTGCAACCATCTATATCAAAATCAAACTTAGCATCACTAGTAGTAGACTCATTAGGCTTAGGCACTGTAGGAGGAGGAATAGGGGCTTCCTGTGGTTTAGTGGTCTCCATTCTAGTGATGGTGCATACACTATTGTTTCTATCAATTTCAGCTTCCCTTTCCCACTTAGCATGAAGTTGAGCTAACAGCTTAACATTCTCATCAATAGTAACTTGTATGGCATGAGTAGCAGCAAAGGTACTTTCCATGGTTTCATATTTAGCAGCCATTTTATTAATCAAGGAGGACTGTGCTTCAGACAAAGAGGAAATATTCTTCTCAACACTCAAAATTTTTGACTGTAAACTAGGAATTTCTCTATTCAGATTCTCAAGCTGATGAGTAATATTCTTCAAGATAACATATTGTTCTTCCATAGTTTTAGTGAATATCTTGTTTTTCTCATATTGCATCTTCATAAAGTTTTTTGTGGATCTTTCAACTTCTAGAATCCTATCTTCACTAGGCAATCCAGACCTACCGTGATAAGTATTTCCATTATTAGGAGGATAAGTCCTATAGTTATTACCATAAGTATTGTTGCCAAAATTGTTGTTTCTAATGAAGTTCACATCAACTTGATCTTCTTGACAACCAAAGAGGCTAAAGGAACGTTGTTTGGATCTAAAGGAGCTTTCCCATTGATACGTCAGAAACGTATCTATAATTTTTGATGCTCCATGCTTGTTTAGTATCTACTTTGCTTTGCTTTGTCTACACTTTGAGGTGCTTTTTATATGTTTTCTGGTACTAACCTATTAATAAGTTGCCACAGTGCCAGTTGCCTATTTTCTGCTGTTTTTGGTTCCAGAAAAGCTAGTAAGGAAATATTCTCGGAATTAGACAGGACAAACGTCAAAGTCAATTACTTTCCGCGGGCAACAAGAAGTCCAAAGGGGAGACGGAGAAGCGTGCCAGGGTGGCCAAACCCCCCTAGGCGCGGGTGGGCCCTGCCCCGCGCCTGGGTAGGGTTTGACCCCCTGGTCTCCTCCTCGGCCTCCCCCTTCACCTATAAGAAGCCCCCGATGCAGAAACCCTAGATCGGGGGGATCTGTAGCCGCCGCCACCATCGTCCCTAGATCGGGGGGATCTGAAGTTCTTCCCGGCACCCTGCTAGAGGGGAGATCATCCCGGAGGACTTCTCTCCGGTATGATGCGTGAGTAGTTCCACCTTGGACTATGGGTCCATGTAGTAGCTAGATGGTTGTATCTCCTCCTTTGTGCTTTCATGTGTAGATCTCGTGGGCCCCCGTCATGATCAAGATCTAATCTATTTGTAATCATGCATGTTATGTTTGCGGGGATCCGATGGATATTGAGATTATTATGTTGGTTTGATTAATGGTTTTGTCTTTATGATTCTATCATGTCTGTGTTGTTTGTGATCTTGCATGCTCTCCGTTGTTAGTAGATATCTTGGCCAAGTAGTTGCTAGTGACTCCAAGAGGGAGTATTTATGCTCGATAGTGGGTTCATGCGTCTAGTTTCCAAGGTAAGTGACAACAATCTCTTCGGTTGTAGATGTGTTGTTGATACTAGGGATAAAACAACCGTCTCTTGTTCATGGAACATGTGGACTGTTTACCTTACACACTTTACTTAAAGCAGTTGTTTGTTGCTTGCAACTTAATACTGGAGGGGATTCGAATGATAACCTGAAGGTGGACTTCTAGTCATAGATGCAGTTGGATGACGGTCTATGTATCTTGTTGTATTGCCCAATCGAATCTCATAGGATCTTTCTGACTAGTAATTGCATTGTTATGCCTTGCTAAGTTCCTTTCAATTGCCTTGCTATAATTTATTTACCCTTCATGTCATTTTGTTTATTTAAGGAGAGCACCTCTAGCTATTTTTAATCATGCATGTTGTGCCAAGAATGACCTCTAATGGGAGGGAAGTAAGATTTGGGGAGTTGTTGTCCCGAAACAGATTTTTGTCCTCCACCATAAAAATTTGCGAGGAGTCTCTGTAAGTCAGATTGAGGTGAAAATTTACGAATAAATCCTCCAGTATGTTAGATAACTTTTGTTATTTCAACACTTTTTTATTTGATAAACAGAAGGTCTTCGAAAAAATCGGTTTATACCTGCTAGTCTGTTTTGACAGATTTCTGCCATTATATGCATTTGCTTCTTATTGATTCCTTTTTAAGTTCTTTTCAGGAAATTGAGATTTTTGAAGGAGTTGCTATAGTATCTTGTGTTTTTAGTGAAAGTTTTGCTTTTCTAAAGCTAAACCCAAGGGTCTATTATCTTTTGAATACACTAATGTTGCTAATGAAGATTGTGTGAAGTTTTGTATGAAGGAAAAATGTCAGGTGTAGAGAGAATGATGTAATGAGATGAAGAATGGACAAAAGCTAAAGCTTGGGGATGCCACCCCGGTGTCACCCCAATAAATATCTAAGAGGTACAAGCGTCAAAGCTTGGGGATGCCCAAGGCATCCCCTTCTTCATCAATAAAAAACTTAGATCTTTCTAGACAGTTCATTTTTATTGTTTCATGCACTTTTGTGTTGTTATTGGAGCAGCTTAGTTTTTGTTTGCTTTGCTTAGTTTGTTTAGTTTGCTTGAATAAAGTAGTTTGGGACCCCGTTCTCGCTGTGTTGTTTCAAATAAGTTGATTGGTGTTGGAAAGGAGTAGATAGTTCTTGCTTGGAAGTGCAAGAGGATCTTGCTTTGACTGTGACTTAGACTTTATAATGTCATGCTAGGTGTTGTTTCGACCTTATGCTTAGTGATTATTGATGTAGCATGACTTGTTCCAAACAATTGGGATTGCTTAGTGTGCCTTGAAAGAATCATGCGTTGTTTTAGCATGCAAAAGCATAGTGTTATGGTATTCTCCTTTGATGCTTTGTTTGGGTTGACTTGGCACATGATCACACCATGTTATGACTATGAACAAGACACCATAGCCTCTATGATCATTTAGTCCTTGACTTTTAGTACCACTCTATGCTTTGATTAGTAATGTTTTGTCGCTCTACATGATTATGGCCATTATTGCTCTCTTAGTTGGTTGCTCCCAGTCTTTTGCTAGCCTCCACTTGTATGAGTAAGATCTACTCATGCCTCCAACTCCCAAGAAACCAAGTTATTCCAAAGTGTCCACTATAAAATCCTATGCATGGTGTGTTACACCATTCCAAGTATATTCTTGTTTTCATCTATCTTCCAATTAAAAAAGTATTTTGTTATGTGAAAACTTAGTGATTGAAGCTCTCAGGAACTTGATGGCACACTTTATATTTCTGGACCCTAATAAACTTGAACCATTGTTTCATCTATGTTGTATTTCTTGATGGCACACTTTACACAATTGATATCATGCTCTTTTGTATATGGATGTCGCCAGTGTGAAATAAAAAGGGAGCTTGTAAGTCCATGGAGTTATGTATTTTGTGTTAGAGATACGCCTGGACCGCTAGCCTAAGCCATGCCTAATCATGGTGGAAACTTGCATCATCACCATAATGAGCAATATGTGAAGTATCCATAAAAACCTATGCAAATAGCAAATAAAAAGACCACTGAGATGCTCATTGTCTGCTTGCCTTGTCATTTTGGTTATGGGATAGCTCCTGTACCATGTGCAAGGGGTACCCCGTTGGCGGTTCTCTATGATACACATGTACTTACTATGACAAAAACTTACAAGTGACTAAAGTTGAGTAGCATGAGGTGCGGCCCTCATATTCAAGGGACATGAGATTGCCAACTTATACTTTGTCAAGCATATACTCCATAGTTTTTTCACATTAAACTTGATCACTTCAAGATGCTTATGATAGGGGCAATGAGGGCTGAAAGCTAACTAGTACCATAATTTTTGGAAGCTCTTTTTGAAACTTGAAATCCCTGCTTCCCTTTGAAGGGCCCTTCTTCCACTATTATATTGAGTCTCCACCTTATACCTTTAGGCACTAGTTAAGAGAGCATAGTTGTCATTCTTAGTTCTATGTGCACTGTCCCAAAACTTATTGATTGATGCATATTGTTGATATTACTTGTTCTTATGCTATTTGTATCTAGTCACTCTTATGAACTTTGAAGGTGTCCTATGCATCTATTTGCTACTCCATGAGGGACAAGCTGAATGCCACTATGCCATGTTTTCTGTATGTGAAACAAACAAATGTTTTTTAATGCATGTTATTCATGATCTTTGTTTGTAGCCTTTCATGTTGCATGCATAGTTACTTTGTCTTATTGTTAGAACTTCATCTTTCATGCACATGTTTAGAGTTCTTTGATCCCAGCTTTCAATGCTTGCAAATGGTTTGATCTTGGTTTTGATGGTGCATGTCACCTCAAAAATTATTCTTCTTATCACTCACCTCAAAAAAGTTAAGTTTGAGGATGCTTGATACATCGAAAACGTATCTATAATTTTTTATGTTCCATGCTTGTTTAGTATCTACTTTGCTTTGCTTTGTCCACACTTTGAGGTGCTTTTTATATGTTTTCTAGTACTAACCTATTAACAAGTTGCCAGAGTGCAAGTTGCATGTTTTCTACTATTTTTGGTTCCAGAAAAGCTAGTAAGGAAATATTCTCGGAATTGGCCGGGACAAAATCCAAAGTCAATATTTCACCGAGGAGAACACGGAGTCCAGAGGAGAGACTTGAGGGCGCCACATGCCTGCACCCCTGTGGCTGGCCCACCCTAGGTGCGGCAGGGTGTGGCCCCCCTAGCCGCTCCCAGCCTCGCCTCTTCTCCTATAAGAATCCCCCGATGCCTAAACCCTAAGCACCCGATCAATATTCCACGAAACCGTCTATAGCCGCCGCCACCATCGTTCCTAGATCGGGGGATATGAAGCTCTTCCCGGCACCCTGCCGGAGGGAAGATCATCTCGGAGGCCTTCTTCTTCATCATGCCAGCCTCCGGTATGAAGCGTGAGTAGTTCCACCTTGGACTACGGGTCCATGTAGTAGCTAGATGGTTGTATCTCCTCCTTTGTGCTTTCATGTCTAGATCTTGTGAGCTATGTTCATGATCAAGATCTCATCTATTTGTAATCATGCATGTTGTGTTTGCGGGGATCCGATGGATATTGAGATTACTATGTCAGATTGATTAATGGTTTTGTTTTATTGATTCTATCATGTCTATGTTGTTTGTGATCTTCCATGCTCTCCGTTGTTAGTAGCTATCTTGGCCGAATAATTGCTAGTGACTCCAAGAGGGGCTATTTATGCTCGATAGTGGGTTCATGCCTCTATTTAATCAAGGGAAGTGACAGAAATCTCTAAGGTTGTAGATGTGTTGTTGCCACTAGGGGTAAACAATGGTATCTTGTTCATGGAACAAGTGGATTGTTTACCTTACACACTTTGTTTAAAGCAGTTATCTGTTGCTTGCAAATTAATACTGGAGGGGGGTTGGATGATAACCCAAAGGTGGACTTCTAGTCATATATGCAGTTGGATGGCGGTCTATGTATCTTGTTGTATTTCCCAATCGAATCTCATAGGATCTTCATGTCTAGTATTGCATTGTTATGCCTTGCTCAGTCATGTTAATTGCCTTGCTGTAATTTGTTTACCCAACATGCCATGTTTGTTTAGCTAAGGAGAACACCTCTAGTGAACTATGGACCCCGGTCCAATCTTTACCATTGATACATCTTCCGTTCTTACTATTTACTTGATGCAAACCACTTTCACCTTCCACACCATACAGTTAATCCTTTGTTATAGCAACCGGTGAGATTGATAACCTCACTGTTAGTTGGGGCAAAGTCTTGAGTTTGTGTTGTGCAGGTTTCCACGTTGCTTGCAACACCTTTGAGACATTTCCTTCCTCCTATTGGTTCGATAACCTCGGTTTCTTACTGAGGGAAGACTTGCTGCTGTGCTGCATCATACCTTGCTCTTGGAATTTCTCGACGAAGCGCTCCACGTTGACACAGCGCCATCAAGATTTTCTGGCGCCGTTGCCGGGGAGGCTAAGGACGTATTCACAAGGGGAATAATTCCGACTAGATACTTTTAGAGTAGCATACAGAGTGTTTGTAATTTTCAATACTGTAGCCCCAAGCCTCTAGTTGAAACAAAAATAGTTTCGACTAGATGCTTAAAGAAAGACTAAGCATAGCTTTTGAGTTTAAAAAACTCGTACTGTAGCCCCCAAGTCTTTAAGTGGAATGAAATATTTGTAGGGGTTCGTAGCATGGAAAAAATTATATCGCATGAACACAAAAGCCAAGATGGCTAGGGTTTAGCTAGGCAACGACTGTGCCAGACTAGAAGGAGCTGGTGCGAGTATGATGGAGTAGAAGGAGCCTCAACAATCTAGGGTTTAGAGGGCCGAGGTTTATAGGTGGCCAATGGCTAGGGTTTAGCTAGGCAACGACTGTTTAGAGGAGGATCTAGACGACGGCGACCTGGGGGGCAAGGGCCGGCGGCTAGGGTTTGTGGGGTGGTGGCTTGGGGCGCCCCACCCCTTCTTTTATAGATGGGGAGAGGCGGTTAGGGAAGGGGAATCCTTCCCAACTCCACTTCAGGCCGACGGCAAGGGAGAGGGAGGAGTCCTCCCCTAGGTAGGATTCCTTCCCTCCCTCTGATACGTCCAAAACGTATCTACTTTCTCGAACACTTTGCTATTGTTTCTTCTCTAAACTTGTGTGATTTGGATGCAACTAACACGGACTGACACTGTATTCAGCAGAATTACCTTGGTGTCTTGTTTTGTGCAGAAAATGAACTATCAGGAAAAAGCCCGGAAAATATGCCAAAAATTATATTTCACCAGAAGATCCACGGAGCTAGAAGGGGAGGCAGAGGGGAGGCCTAAGGGGCCCACCCCAGCGCGCCTCGACCGCTACCGGGGAGGTTTGCCACCCTGCAGCCTCGGCCTTCCTCCGCGCCTATAAGTTGCCTTCTGACCTGAAAACAAAGGGGGGTTCGATAGTTTTCCAGAAAGAGTTCCACTCCGCCGCTGCCACCAGAAACCAAGATTCAGATTCAAAAACTCCGTTTTGGCACCCTGCCGGGACGAGGAATTTGGAGAGGATCATCGCCATCGTCATCACCAACGCATCTCCATCAACCTCCGATGTTTCCCTCATCCATGAGTGAGTAATCCCCCATTGTAGGCTTGGGGATGGTAGGGATTGGATGAGTTCTATCATATAATCGAATAGGATCTGTTAGGGGCATAGTGCCTAGTATCTCTATTAGTGCTATTTGACTTTTTTGCAACTTGTTGTGCTTAATGCTTGTCACTAGGGCCCGAGTGCCATGATCTTAGATCTGAACTTATTATTGAATCATTATGATAGTATTGTTTATGATCTTATCTGCAAGTTGTGTACACATATCATTGTCCGGATCCAATGGCCCCAAAGTGACAATAATTGGGACAACCGGAGGGGATGGCTGTGGTGTGAGGATCACATGTTTTCACGGAGTGTTAATGCTTTGCTCAGGTGCTCTATGAAAAGGAGCACCTTAATTGCCAGTAGTTCCCTAGAGGCCCCGCTGCCACGGGCTGGCTAGACAGAAGATGTTGTGCAAGTTCTCATTGCGAGCACGTATGACTATATTTGGAGCACATGCCTAGGATTGTTTAGTACTTGGATGCTTGTTATAATTTATCTGCAATGCCCTAGTTCTTTGAAGTTACATGTTTAGACTCGTCCATGCAACGCCCGTCCATCCATCCCTATGCCTACCGCACTTGAATCCTACTGTTACCGTTAATGTTACTATTGTTACTGTTTCACTATTGCTATTACTGCTGATGTTGCTTTGTTGTTGCTACTACAAATTGTTACTACTGATAAACTTCTATGAGCAAGAACTATTTCGAGGTGCAGCTGAACTGACAACTCAGTTGTTAAGGCTTGCAAGTATTCTTTGGATCCCCTTGTGTGGAATCAATAAATTGGGTAATACTACCCGCGAAGATTGTTGCGATCCCCTACACTTGTGGGTCATCAAGACTATTTTCTGGCGCTGTTGCTAGGGAGCATAGCTTTATTTGTAAGTTCACTTGGATCTATTATTGTTCACTGCTACTCCTTTCATCATGGGGAAGTCTCGTGATGGAAAGTTCCCTATTTTACCATCCACTACAAGAAGAGGTACAATCGTAAACACCTCTGTTGCTCTTGATTCACTGTCTATTATAAGTAAGCTTCTCACACCACCACCACATACTCATGCTACACACACTGCTACTACTGCTGAATTTGAAACTGCTTTTGATACTCATGATGTTACTTCTACTGTGCTTGATGCGAGTGGTTCATTAGGTCCTTTTCTAGATGCTACTATGGCTAGTCTAGTAAATACCGAAACTCCTAGTGAAGACACTGTTACACCTGTTAGCTCACCTGCTAGTGAGAGTTTTGATATTAATGATGGTTACATAGAGCTCACTGATGAATTTGTTGGAGAGTGCTGAAACACACATGGTGCTAGTGCTATTAAGAGTCTCCTTGCTAGACGTGCTATTATGCCTAAGAAGTCCTATGATCCTAAGTTTGCCACCTATCCCATAGATATTAAAGATAAAGATTATGATTTCTCTCTTGATTTAGCTTATTTAGATATTGTTGAGAAAGAACCTTTTAGTGGTACTGAAAATAAGAGTGATGTGGCTCATATGAATGAGCTTTCTACTATGAGTGATTTGTTTTCTGATGATTTTAAAATGCGCAAGTACTTTGTTGCTAAGATCTTCCCTTTTTCACTAAAAGGAGAAGCTAGGGCTTGGTTTAATAGATTACCTTCTGGTTCCATTGATAGCCTTGATTGCTTCTTTCTTCCATAAATATTTTCCTCACAGTGCTAGACATGCTGCTTTGCAGAGACTTTTTGATTTTAAACTGGAAGAAGAAGAGAAATTGCGGGAGTCACGAAAAAGATTCTGTTCCTTGATTCATGCATATCCTGGATATCCATTACCTCAGAATGATCTTCTTGATATTTATTATAATGGACTAACTGATGATTCTAGGACCTACCTAGATAGCTTTGCTGGTTGTGTTTTCAGGAAAAGGACTCCTACAGATGCTGAAGAACTAATGAACAAGATAAGCAAGAATTATGATGATTGGACTTCAACTGAGCTGAATACACCTGAGCCTATTACTCCTGAACCAGTTCCAACACCAACAACAAAAAAGAGGGGAGTTATTGCATTAAATGATGAAGTGATGAAGGAAGCTAAAAAGTGTCTAAAGGAGAAAGGTATTAGAGCTGAAGATGTGAAGAATCTACCTCCTATAGAAGAATTATGTAAGCCAATTCCCCGCTCATCTACTATTGAGGTACACTCTCTCCAATTTAATGAAGGCGATATTCGTTATGGTAAGCCTCCTGATCAATGCTTAGAGGAACTTGACACATTTATTGTTAAATAAGGTAATTTTAATAAACAACTTTAGAATCATTTATTGAAAAACTCTAGAGCTATCCATGAGTTGAAAGATATTGTGGAAAGAACTTCTAATGATATTAACATGCTTTGTAAACACTTTCAAATGGTTCAAACCCAACTTAATCAACTTGCTAAGGTGCAAAAGGATATGCTAGTTAATGCTTCAGGAAATAAACATGCTTATGGAATTAGAACTAAGAGTGGTGCAGCTACTCAAGATCCTTTATATCCTGAAGGACACCCTAAAAGAATAGAGCGGGATTACCAACAAGGTGAGGATAGTGGTAGTCCTCGTAAGAGGAAGAAAAAGAAACATAAGAAAGTTGAGAAACCACTTGAACCTGCTATAGATCCTAATAGTATATTTGTCTCTGATGCTAAAACTGAGAGTGGTAATAATAATGATGCTCCTGATAAGGAGGAAGGTGAGGAAGAACCTGAGAAACACACTAAGAACACTAGGTACACAAAGGAAGATTTTATTGCTAATAAACATGGTAAAGAGAGAGAACCTTGGATGCAGAAACCTATGCCTTTTCCAGGTAAGAAACACAAGTCAAAGGAGGAACAACACTACAACAAGTTTTGTGAGTGGATGAATCCTTTATTTCTGCAAATTCCTTTGATTGATGCTATTAAATTGCCTCCTTATTCAAAGTATATGAAGGATATTGTCTCTAATAAAAGGAAGATTCCTAATGAGGAGATTTCTACTTTGCTTGCTAATTACTCCTTCAATGGTAAGGTTCCAAAGAAACTTGGTGATCCAGGTATACCAACTATTCCTTGCTCCATTAAGAATAATTATGTTAGAACTGCTTTATGTTATTTAGGAGCTGGAGTTAGTGTTATGCCTTTTTATCTCTACAAGAGACTCGAGCTAGAAAAGTTGATACCAACTGATATATCTTTGCAAATGGCTGATAAGTCAACTACTATTCCTGTTGGTATATGTGAGGATGTTCCTGTTCAAGTTGCTCATAATTGCATGGTCTTATCTGATTTTGTTGTGTTTGAAATGCCTGAAGATGATAATATGTCTATTATTCTTGGGAGACCTTTTCTTAATACTGCAGGTGTTGTCATCAATTGCAATCAAGGAAAGGTAACATTCAATATTAATGACAAAGAGCACACTGTCTATTCCCCAAGAAGGTTGTTAGAAGCTATTGCCTGAATTCTATTGAAAATATTGAAGGCATAAAGGTTGGAGAAATATATTGTCTCATTCCACAAGAAAATATTTATGATTGGGACCATTGCTATCATGTATGAGGTAACATAATCACCTTGTGGAATGCAAAGTTTTGTTTCATATAAGATTGTTTTGGTAACAAGACTTGATCAACCTTGTTAACAAAAGGATTTTAACGAACAAAATAATGTTTCCACTCTGGTTATATTTGCTTTCTTTTTCCTTTCTCCCTCCTAGTCTTTGCTTTAGCTTTAGTTTTGCTAGTTGTTTGCTTGTTTGAGTTTCTTAGAGCTCCTGTAGTTTGGATTTTTTGCTTGCTTTTGCTTCTTCTGAAAAACTGTTTCTGCAATAAAATCAATTTTCATACCCTGAAAATTGGCCAAAAATAAAGTTTCCCGAAAAATCCCAGAAAATTCAAAATAATTTTTCCTCGAAAAAAGGGTAGAGAGGTACCAGAGGTGACCCAGGGGGCCATCCCTAGTCCCCACACCTGTGATAGGCGCGGGCCCATCACTAGTGCCGCCTAGGGGGGGGTCTGGCCCACCTGGGGCCCTCTAGGATACCTCCTTAAAGCCACTTTCTTTCCCTCTCCCGAAAACACCGAAAAAATTTCTCAAGCTCGAGTTCTTGCTATTCTTGCTCGCGATTTTCGATCTCCTTGTTCAACCCATCTCAAGTGCTGATTTTTTGAGGGATTGTTCCTTGGTATGTGCCTCCTCCACTTGTCCAATTAGATTTGTGATTGGTAGATTGTATTTGAGTATTTTGCTACTGTAGGTGATAGGTTGTTTGAGCTTGCATGCTTGTTCTATGCTTAGAAATTTTGTTTTGATGCATGTGTAGTCCTCTAGCAAGTTCCTATAGTAGTTGTTCATCATTTATCAACTTAGAAATCACTTGGTTTGATGGTTGTTTAAAATTTCAGCAAAGGGAAGTCATGGACCACCACACATTTGGTAACGTTTTTGAGAGTGATGCACCTAGAAGGCTTCCAAGGTCATCTAACAGTTCTAGACCCTCATACAATGAGGATCTCATCACTCCGCGGTTTGGTGACGAGGGAGATGAAGGAGATGCTCACCCCTCCACCTTTCCTTGTCAAACTTTCTTGCGAGCTACTAGGATTCTTAATGATTTCATGGCTTTGATTGAGAGGGATGGTCTAACAAGTTTCATGCAGGATGAGAGTGCACAATATGCTTCAGTTACTAAAACATTTGTGGAGATTTTCTCCTTCACCAATAGTTTGTTCAATCCTTCTGTGTCTTTCAGACTGTATGGCAGGGCTCATTCTATGCCTTTGAAGAAATTTTGCAAGGCCATGGTACTTGGTAAAAATGGGTCATCAAAGAAGATTACAGCTCTTCCCACTGATTTTTTGGAACTATACCGAGGAATAACCAATGATGATGACCGCAAAGCTCAACGAGGGAAGATAAAGAACATTCAACTTCCAGCCATCAAGTACTTCACCTACTATCTTACCACCAGTGTTCTTGGTAGGGAGAACACTAGTAATATATCCAACTATCAATTGGCCTTCTTAGCTGTTGCGCTCTACAGTGAGGATAAGTATAATCTTGGTTCCCTCATTGCTCGTCGTTTAGCTGCTAGGGGACCCATTTATGGGGGAATTATTGCTACTCGTATTGCTGCGGCCTTGAACATTGCTGTTGACCCCCATGATACAGTTTTGCCTCCTCAGAGACTTGATCTTGCTGCCATGAAGGCACACCACTTTGTCACCTCTAGCTCTACTCTTGAGAACTTGGTTTATAGAATGTTGTTTACTGACGGGGAAGAGAGAGAGATCCCTCTACCCCAAACCACTCTGTTCAGTATTTTTCAGGGACCTTGGTCGCGCATGAAGGCGGAGATGGATGACAAGCTGCGCTTTCTCAACTTCCACAGGCACTATCAGGGGGGAGCGCCCGCATATGACCCCGCTGTACATTACACAGGGGAGGCCTCGAGCTCATACCAGGACGAGGGAGCTTCCTCGACATACTATGGAGGTGCATCTACTTGGGCACCATGGGATTGAGCCTCGCTTAGGCCAAAAGCCTAAGCTTGGGGGGAGGTACACCGACGTCACACTCATTTATATATCTTGTTCGGTCGGTTCTTTGTATATCCGTTGTTTTGCTTTCTTTTTGGTTCTTGTTGCTTCTTTATAAAAACCCAAAAATACCAAAAATATTTTCGTTGTTTCTCTTGGTTTGTTTCTTTGCTTTGGTTTGCCTTAAAAGAAAACCCCAAAAGATTTTGCTTTGTTTGGTTTGCTTTGTTCTTGTTTGGTTTTTCTTTGTTTGCTTGTTTCTAAAAAATCGAAAACACCAAAAATATTTGTTGTTCTTCTTTGGTTTTGTGAGTTCTTCGTAGGGTTTAGCCGTCCTCGGTGGATATTGGTTTTCATGTTAATTATTCAAGTCACACAAGTGAAGGGCAATAATGAAGATTAAGACAACTCGAGGTGTGGTAAGAGGCTGGTAACGAACTCTATTTGTTTCGTTTTTGTGCATATACTCATCATTACGAGCATGCTTAGCCTGTTTGTGTAAGGTGTATGTCGTTATGGATACTTAGTAGTTCTTGCTTGTCTATGATTAGCTCCAGCTTGCTATTAGTTTGTAGGATGTCATATGAATGTTTGCTTGCATTGTTTTATTCATACTTTGGTATGATATTGTGGTATCCTCCTCTGACTCTTCATGTGGATCGACTTGGCACATGCTCACGCATGCATATGACTAATCAATAGTCAGTAAGCCTCGATGATTTATTTTTCCTTAGAGTTCTTATATCACTTTCATGCCATAATTAGTCTTGTTTTATTGCAAGCATGATTATGACAGTTATTGCTCTCTCGATTGTCGCTCCCTTTCTATTGCTAGACTTCACTTGCATTGAAATGTGCTTTACCCGTGATTCCAAATTCTCAAAACCAATATTGCCAGCTGTGTCCACCATACCTACCTATTAGCATCATTTGCTACTTTAGTGCATATTCCTTATGCCGTGTTTTTTTCCAAAATAAAATGTTTGTCTGTTTTGAGAAAGTTAGTTAGTAAAGCTCTCACGAACTTGATGGTACACTTTATTATTTGTGCTTAATAATCTTGAACCATTGTGACTAGTCCATGAAAGTTATATGCTTGCTTATTATATAATGGGAGTCAGCAGAACCGTGCTATCACGGGGAACGCTTTCAACACCTGTTGGATATTTCATCCAGTTGATACTTTGCTCTTTTGTTTATGGATGTCGACGATGTGAAATAAAAGGGGAAGTTGTTAGTTCATGGAGTTTATACATTGTGTTAGAGAAACGCCTGGGCCGCTAGCCTAAGCCATGCTTAATCATGGTGGAAACTTGCAGCATCACCATAATGAGCATCTATGAAGCTTCCTCAATAAAAAGCTATGCATATGGTAAATAAAAAGATTGCTGAGATGCTCATTGTTTGCTTGCCTTGTCATTTTGGTTATGAGAAAGCTCATGTACCATGTGCAAGGGGTACCCTGTTGGCGGTTCTCGATGATATGCATGTATTTACAATGACAAGAACTTTTAGGTGACCAAAGTTGAGTAGCATGCGGAGCGACCCTCGTACTCAAGGGACTTGGGATTTCCAGTCTATGGTCTGTCAAGCATATGATTCAGAGTGGACCTCACTTTCACCTTAACCACATGAAGATGCCTATGATAGGGGCAATGAGAGCTCAAAGCTAATGAGTACCTTCATTTCAACATTGGGAAGCCTTTCAAAAACCTTCACAAAACCGTTTTCACAATCTTGTTGAGTCACCACTTATTCTATAAGCACCTTCTTGAGAGCATAGTTGTCATTCTTGTGTTTGTTCCAAAACTTGGTTAATTATGTCATGACTTTGATGCTTCTATCTCTGATATCTTTATCTCTAGTCTTCACTTGAACTTCAGAGGTGCCTTGGCATTTATATTGTGCTCTTCAAACAAAGGCAAGCGAGATACCACTCTATCATACCTTATTATGAGCATTGCAATGTTGCTTGTGTTTATGTTTCATGCTACTTATTATAATTGAGTTGGTTTCTCTTCATAGCTTGCAATGACTATTGAGTAGACTTAGTTGCATACTCTTTATTATGAATTGTCTAAGCATCTACTTCTGTGCTGAGAATATTTACATCATATGAAGCAAATTGTTCGTGAAAGTTCTTTTATCGCACTCAGTTTTCAACTGAATTGCTAAGGACAAGCAATAAGCTAAGCTTGGGGAAGTTGATACATCCAAAACGTATCTACTTTCTTGAACACTTTGTTATTGTTTCTTCTCTAAACTTGTGTGATTTGGATGCAACTAACACGGACTGACGTTGTTTTCAGCAGAATTACCTTGGTGTCCTGTTTTTTGTGTAGAAAATGAACTACTAGGAAAAATCCCGGAAAATATGCCAAAACTTATATTTCACCAGAAGATCCATGGAGCCAGAAGGGGAGGCAGAGGGGAGGCCTGGGGGGGCCCAGACCCACCCCAGGCGCGGGCCCACTGACCCCGCGTCTGGAGGAGGTTTGGCCACCCTAGGCAGCTCCTCGGCCTCCCTCCGCGCCTATAAGTTGCCTTCTGACCTAAAAACAGAGAGGGGTTCGATAGTTTTCCAGAAAGAGTTCCTCTCCGCAGACGCCACCAGAAACCAAGATTTGGATCTAGAAACTCCGTTCTGGCACCTTGTTGGGACGGGGAATTTGGATAGGATCATCGCCATCGTCATCACCAACGCATCTCCATCAACCACCGATGTTTCCCTCATCCATGAGTGAGTAATCCCCCGTTGTATGTTTGGGGATGGTAGGGATTGGATGAGTTCTATCATGTAATCGAATAGGATCTGTTAGGGGCATAGGGCCTAGTATCTCTATTAGTGCTATTTGACTTTGTTGCAACTTGTTGTGCTTAATGCTTGTCACTAGGGCCCGAGTGCCATGATCTCAGATCTGAACTTATTATGATAGTATTGTTTATGATCTTATCTGCAAGTTGTGTACACATATCATTGTCCGGATCCAAAGGCCCCAAAGTGACAATAATTGGGACAACTGGAGGGGATGGCTGTGGTGTGAGGATCACATGTGTTCACGGAGTGTTAATGCTTTGCTCCGGTGCTCTATTAAAAGGAGCACCTTAATTGCCAGTAGTTCCCTAGAGGCCGCCGCCACGGGTGGCTAGATGTAAGATGTTGTGCAAGTTCTCATTGCGAGCACGTATGACTATATTTGGAGCACATGCCTAGGATTGTTTAGTACTTGGATGCTTGTTATAATTTATCTGCAATGCCCTAGTTCTTTGAAGTTACATGTTTAGAATCGTCCATGCAACGCCCGTCCATCCATCCCTATGCCTACGACACTCGAATCCTACTGCTACCATTACTGTTACTATTGCTATTGTTTCACTGTTGCTGTTACTGCTGCTGTTGCTTTGCTGTTGCTACTACAAACTATTACTACTGATAAACTTTTGTGAGCAAGAACTATTTCCAGGTGCAGCTGAACTGACAACTCGGTTGTTAAGGCTTGCAAGTATTCTTTGTGTCCCCTTGTGTCGAATTAATAAATTGGGTAATACTACCCGCGAAGACTATTGCGATCCCCTACACTTGTGGGTCATCACCCTCCACTAGGCAACAAATGTTGGGATTTGACTTTTTCAAATTGGCGTTTGACTTTTCAAACTAGAATTTGATTTCTCTCTTTCCATTGCCTAGCCAAGTGACCTAGGACATGATGCAACCATTCTACTTTGTCATGACACATCCATTTACCATTTCCACTCCTGATCGGTGGACCTTCTAGACCCTTCTAGAACATTCCGGTGAAAACACCGAAACCATTCTCGAACTCCGGAATTGGACTTTCCTTATATGAATCTTATTCTTCGGACCATTTAGGATCTCCTCGTGATGTCCCGGATACAATCCGAGACTCCGAACAACATTCAGTCTCTTTCTCACATTCCATATCTACTAAACAACATTGATTTCTTAAGTGTGTCTCCGTACGGTTTGTGAATTATGCAGACATGATCGAGACTCTTCTCCGATGAATAACCAATAGAGGAATCTGGAAATTCATATGGCTCCCATATATTTCTATGATCACTTCGTGATCGAATGAACCATTTACATACGATACCAATTTCCCTTTATCTCGTGATACTTTACTTATCCGAGGTTTGATCGTCGGTATCTCTGCATACCTAGTTCAACCTCGTTACCGATAAGTACACTTTACGTGTTCCTATAATATGTGATACCTTTTGAGCCAGTCACATGCTTGCAAGCCAATTGGATGACATTCCACCGAGAGGGCCCAGAGTATATCTATCTGTCATATGGATGGACAAATCCCACTCTTGGTCCATGTGCCTCAACACATACTTTCCGAGCACTCAATGTCACCTTTATAACCGCCTAGTTATGAAGCGGTGTTTGATGTAATCAAAGCATCCATCCGGTGATAGTGATTAGCAAGATCTCATGGTCGAAGGATTCAAGTTACTATGTATCTGAAAGCTTATGGCAAGTGAACTATTTAAATGAGTTGATATTATGCTACGCTTAACTATAGGAGTATGTCCATCACATCATTCTCCTAATAATATGACCTTGTTATCAATAACATCCAATGTTCATGATCAGAAAACCATTATCATCAATTAATCAAAAAAATAGTATAACAAGAGGCTTTATTAGGGACTCTTACATGCAGGCCCGGCCTTAGGGTAGGACACGCGGGGTAGCCGTCCCGGGCCCGTGAAATTAAGGGGCCCCAAGTAGCAGTGTAGGCGTGTAGCAAGGGTAACGACGTCGGATACGCATGGTGCATGTACATGCGTCAAATCTCAGATGTGATTAATCACGTTTCTTGTATTCGGCGATGTTGACATGGTTATACCCTGCGGGTACATGACCTTAGCATACCTGGTCTAGCCCAAGGGCCCACGACGAATATGCGCCAGCCCATGAAGACTTTTGGGTGGCCAGGGCCCATGACGCCTTCGGATCCTTGGAGAGCAAGACTAGAATAGATAGAATATTCAAAGGGGCAAACCCTAAAACCTGTAACCGACTCGATCTGTGCCCGGGACCTGCCTATCTATATATAAAGGCTAGGAGGGCATGACGAGGAGGGCACTTCGCATACCACCGCATACACCACCTGCTCCTAGTCGAAGAGCACAAGAAGCAGGTGAAGATGCAAGAAGTGCATGACAAACGCAAGCAAGCAGCCTCGGTGTCCAGTGCGCGGCGAGCTGCGCTCTCCGCCATGGGCATTGGCTCCAGCTTGCATGACAAATGTGGAAACAAGCACCGTTCTCGCACGGAGAACATGGACCCCAAGGAGCGTCGTGAGGTGACTCGGACCCTCAACACGTCTTTCATGGAGATGGATGCCTACGACAACGTCATCCTGAAGACACCACAAGCCACGATCATGGAAGCCACTACATACCTCGCGTCCCATCCACCTCCGGTGGGGGACCCGAAAAGCGCCATGCACAAGTCCGCGCTTACCGGACTAGGACTCATTGGAGCTACGCTCCACGGAGAAGCTCATGCGGAGCCAAAGAAGAAGGCTGCGGTCAGTTTCAACCGCAGCCCCACGCCTTCATCCGAGGATGAAGAGCACGACCTACTTCGAAGGCACAAGATCTCGCGCCACCGCAGCCACGACTACGATGCTCGAAGCGAGCTCGCTCAATACAAGGTCGACAAAGCGCGCGCCAAGCGCTTCTGCTCATCCGAATCCGAGGAGGACGATGACGAAGGAGAACTCTACGGAGCCCGATGCTTCAGTAGATCCGTCCGACGGACACGGATGCCATGGAACTTCAAGCTTCCTTCGGATACTCCGAAGTTTGACGGTACACAGGACCCCAAAGCGTGGCTCGGCACCACTGTCGTTGCCAAGCTGTGGTATGAAACAAGAACACCGCCTGCAATACCTTCACCGCACTGACAGACGCAGCCGGATCCGCTCAAGGCCTATCCTGGATCCATCCGGTTGGAGGAACTAGCATACAGTTTCATCCGAAACTTCAAAGGCGCCAACAAGAGGCCAGCCTCGATCGAGGAGTTGCGGGCCTGCACCCAACGAACGGGCGAATCTATTCGCTCGTACATATTGCGCTGGTCCAACACCAAGAACTCCGCGGCGCACATCTCTGAGGAGAGAGCTATCGACGCCTTCAAGGATGGCTTCAAGCGCCAGGACTTCAAGGAAGAGCTTGGGCGCGTCAAGCCCAAGACCCTCGACCACCTCATGGACATCGCCAACAGGTGGGCAGATGGCGAGGACTCCATCCACCGAGCACACTCGGAGGAGTAAGATGACTACGGCCGTCGATGTGAACGCCGTAGCAAGAGAAGGTCACGCGTCTACGACGATCGCGATGGACCCGACATGGTCGCGGCCGGCTACGCCGACCGCCGTAGCGACGGCAACCGCAGCAGCGGCGGATACCACGGAAATAACTTCCGCGACGAACGACAGCCAGCGCAGTCATGGCAACATCGCGGCCGCGACGATGGACCCGCAGCATACGACAAACTATCGGGTCCATGCACCATCCACTTCTACATTGACAAGCAGGATGGTAAAAAGAAGGCAAGCCACATGCTCAAGGACTGCCGCGAGTTCTAGAAACTCAGCGAAAGCATGTCTCATATGAGGCAGCAAGCCCTGGACCCTGGATACGGGAACGCACCCACACCATGTGAGATCGCACATGGAGCTCCTCCACCACCACCTGCGGGACCTTCGAATCACCAAATCGCACCTGCGCAAAATAACGGTGGGCACGGGTACCCCGCGCCGAAAGGATCACCGATGATCCAAAAAGGGCGCCCAACGAATAGGGTGCAAAAGAAAATCACCCGTCAGATCAATCTGGCTGTGACCGCTCCACCCGCCATCCCTGAGTACCTTAGCGGATCGGAGTCCTGCATCACGTTCAGCCATTCGGATCACCCTTGCCAGGTCCCTCGCCCAGGACATGCTGCCCTGGTGCTCGAAGCGTAGATCAGAGGGTTCAACATGATCCACGTCTTCATGGATGGTGGCAGCGGCATCAATCTGATGTTTGCTAGCACCCTTGCAGCAATGCGGATTCCGCTGTGCAGCCTGGAATAGTCTGACACAACGTTCCACGGCATCGTCCCAGGGAAAGGCGTATTCCCCCTGGGAAAGATATGGCTCGACATCATCTTCGGCAAGCCCGATAAATTTTGGTGCGAACGACTCGAGTTCGAAGTGGTGGATTGGCCATCAGAATACCACGCTATCCTCGGGCGCGTGGCATTCGCAAGATTCCTGGCAGTACCGCATTATGCCTACCTACTACTCAAGATGCCAGGACCCAGGGGCGTCATCACCGTCCATGGGAGCTTCACCCGATCAGATCAGTGCGACTGGGACATCAACAGAATTTCCCAGTCCTTTGGCATGCAGGAGGATCTCACAAGGCTCTAGGAAGTGACGGACAACGGGGCACCTCCAGTCTCGAGGCAAAACGCACCCGACATGTTGTTCGACTCCACAGTCAACACAAAGAAGGTGCAGGTCCACCCGACGGATGTAGGGTTTCGTAGCATGGAAAACAAAAAATTTCTACCGCATACAAACAAGCCAAGATCTATCTACTAGATTGTAGCAACGAGTCGATGGAATAACTCACCCTCGAAGATTCCAAAGTTTTTAACGAGAGTGGATTCTCGTGGGTGATGTAGTCGTACTCTTCCCGATCTCAAGATCGCGTAGACGATCCTTCCAGCGCTGCGTTTTGGCAGCGCTTCCGCAATCACACATCGCTTTCGTACTCTAAAACCTTCCTCTCCCTTGTTCCAGCAGGCAACGGAGGTTGTAGCACTCTCCTCGCGATTCCGGCACCACGACGGCGTGGTACCGTAAGTAGAGGGAAGATCTCGCAAGGCTTCGCCTTAAGCCGGAGCGAGTATGGTGGACTATGAGAGAGCCTCTCAGTGATCAAGGGTTTAGACGCACCAAGGAGGGGGCAAGGCCGGCGGCTAGGTTTTGCCCTAGGCGGTGGCGAGTTGCCCTAGGCGGCGGCTATGGTGGGCGGCGGCTAGGGTTAGGGTTTAGAGGGCGTGGTGTTTTTGTCCTTGGAGGGGCAGCCCTGCCCCTCCTTATATAGGTGGAGGGGCGCGCCAAGGGGAGGGGAGTCCCTCCCCAACTCGGTCTCCAAGTGGGCCAGCGGTGGAGGGAGGGAACTCCTCCCCAAGTAGGTTTCCTCCCTCCACCTCACAAAATAGCCGCTTGACTTTTCAAATTGGCGTTTGACTTTTCAAACTAGGATTTGATTTAACCCTTTATTTTGTTCAGATGACACCTAGTACATGATGCAATCATTCCAACTTGTTATGACACATTCATGTACCCTTCCTCCGGAGTCTGGGACATTCCGGAACCTTCTAGAACATTCCCGATGAAAACACCGGAACCATTCTCCAACCCCGAAACAAGACTTTCCTTATATGAATCTTATTCTCCGAACCATTCCGGATCTCCTCATGATATCCCGGATCCCATCCGAGACTCCAAACAACATTCGATCTCTTACTCATCATTCCATAAATACTCAAACAACGTCGAATCCTTAAGTGTGTCTCCCTACGGTTCGTGAATTATGCGGACATGATCGAGAAACTTCTCCAAACAATAACCAATAGAGGAATCTGGAAATTCATATGGCTCCCACATATTTCTACGATTACTTTGCGATCGAATGAACCACTTACATACGATACCAATTTCCCTTTGTCTCACGATAGTTTACTTATCCGAGGTTATGATCGTCGGTATCTTTGCATACCTAGTTACCGATAAGTACTCTTTTCTCGTTCCCGTGATATGTGATCCCTTGTGATCCAGTCACATGCTTGCAAGCTAATTGGATGACATTCCACCGAGAGGGCCCATAGTATATCTATCTGTCATATGGATGGAAAAATCCCACTCTTGATCCATGTGTCTCAACCAATACTTTCCGAACACTCAATGCCACCTTTATAGCCACCCATTTACGGTGTGGTGTTTGATGTCATCAAAGCATCCTTCCGGTGAAGG
Organism: Avena longiglumis; assembly: GCA_030063025.1. NCBI lineage: Eukaryota > Viridiplantae > Streptophyta > Magnoliopsida > Poales > Poaceae > Avena > Avena longiglumis. Next base: position 436,073,173 of record CP125978.1, read on the forward strand.
TGATATGCATGATCTCATGGTCGAAGGAATTAGGTTACTATGTATCAGAAAGCATATAGCAATTGAACTATTAAAATGACTTGATTTTTATGCTACGCTTATCTATAGTAGTATGTCCACCATATCATTCTCCTAATGATATGATCTTGTTGTTAATAACATCTCAATGTTCATGATAGGGAAACCACAATCATTTATTAACCAACAAGCTAGTATTATAAAGAGGCTTTACTAGGGACTCTATTTTAGTTTACAAATCACACAAGTATAAATGTTTCCTTGTTAATACTATTATAGCATGAATGTAAACATTTATCATAAACACAAAGATATAATAATAACTATATTTATTATTGCCTCTAGGGCATATCTCCAACAGTCTCCCACTTGCACTAGAGTCATCTAATCTAGATTACATGGTAATATACCGAACACCCATGGCAGTTTGATGTTGGTCATGTTTTGCCCTCAGGAGAGGTTTACTCAACGGATCCGCCACATTCATATCTGTGTGTACTTTGCAAATCTTTATGTCCCTCTCGAATAGCGTGAAAACGTAGCTTGATGTGCTTTAGCTTCTTGTGTGACCTTGGTTCTTGCGCATTGGCTATGGCGCCCATGTTATCACAGTAGATAGACATTGGGTCCAGCGCACTAGGAACCCCACCGAGCTCTGTAATGAACTCTTTCATCCATATCGCTTCTTGTGAATCCTCTGAAGCAGCCATGTATTCCGATTCAGTTGAAGATCTCACCACAACGCTTTGCTTTGCACTCCTCCAGCTAACTGCTGCACCATTCAAAGTAAATACATATCCAGATTGTGATTTAGAATCATCCGGATCAGTGTTCCAACTAGCATTGGTGTAACCATTAACAACGAGTTGTTCATCACCTCCATAAGAAATAACCATATCCTTTGTTTTTCTCAAGTACTTAAGGATGTTTTTGACCGATGTCCAATGATCCACTCCTGGATCACTTTGATATCTGCTAGTCAAACTTACAGCATATGCAATGTCGGGTCTAGTACATAGCATGGCATACATTAGAGATCCTATGGATGAGGCATAGGGAGTTTTACTCATCCTTTCTCTTTATTCTGTCGTCATCGGACTTTGAGTTTTACTCAAGGTCGTATTGGGCAACATGGGCAAGAACCCTTTCTTTCTATCTTCCATTCCAAACCTCTTTAGAACTTTGTCCAAATATGTATTTTGTGACAATGATATTAAGCGTCTCGATCTATCTCTATAAATCTTTATGCCTAATATGTAAGCTGCTTCGCTAAGATCCTTCATTGAAAAACTGTTATTCAAATATTCCTTGACACTATTAAGAAGGTCTACATCATTCCCAATCAACAATATGTCATCTACATATAGTATTAAGAATGCTACAGAGCTCCCACTCACTTTCTTGTAAATACAAGCTTCTCCATAAGTTTGTATAAAACCAAAACTTTTGATTACCTTATCAAAATGTTGATTCCAACTTCGGGATGCTTGCTTCAATCCATAGATGGACCATTGAAGTTTGCATACCTTGTTAGCATCTTTAGGATCGACAAAACCTTTGGGTTGCATCATATACAACTCTTCATCAATGTCTCCATTGAGGAATGTTGTTTTGACATCCATCTGCCATATCTCATAATCATAATATGCAACGATTGATAACATAATCCTCAGACTTTAGCTTCCATCGGTGAGAAAGTCTCATCGTAGTCAACTCCTTGAATTTGTCGAAACCCTTTGCGACAAGTCGAGCTTTATAAAGAACATTACCATCAACATATGTTTTCTTCTTGAAAATCCATTTGTTCTCGACCTTCCGCCATCCGGTAAGTCCACCAAAGTCCATACTTGGTTTTCGTACATGGATCCAATCTCGATTTCATGGCTTCTTGCCATTTATTGGAATCTGAGCTCATCATCGCTTCCTCATATGTCGCAGGTCATCGGTGTTGTCCACCAACATGACATTCATAACGGGATCATACCAATCGGGAGTGGTACGAAGTTCTCGTTGACTGCGAGGCTCAGAGCAACTACAACCGAAGTTTCATGATCATCATCATTAGCTACCTCTTATTGGTGCAGCACCACAGAACTTCTTGGTCGCGCTACTCGCAAGTTCGAGAGAAGGTTCAACAACCTCGCCGAAGTTCTACTTTCCTTCCAGTCACTTCTTTCGAGAGAAATTCTTCTCTAGAAAGGATCCATTCTTGGCAACAAAGATTTTGCCTTGATCTATGATAGAAGGTATACCCAATAGTTTCCTTCGTATCCTATGAGACGCATTTTTCCGCTTTGGGTTCAATCTTGTCCCGTTGTAACTTCTTTACATAGGCTTCACAACCCCAAACTTTAAGGAGCGACAATTTAGGTTTCTTCCCAAACCATAATTCATACGGTGTCGTTTCAATGGATTTAGATGGTGCCCTATTTAAAGTGAATGCGGTTTCTAATGCATAACCCCAAAACGATAGCGGTAAATCTGTAAGTGACATCATAGAACGAACCATATCTAAGAGAGTTCGATTCGACGTTCGGACACACCATTACGCTATGGTGTTCGGCGGTGTCAATGTGAAAGTATTCGCATTTCTTCAAATGCTCGCCAAACTCGTAACTTAGATATTCACCTCCACGATCAGAACGTAGAAATTTAATCTTCTTGTTACGTTGATTCTCTACCTCACTTTGAAATTCCTTAAACTTCTCGAAAGTTTTAGACTTATGTTTCATGAAATAGATATACCCATATCTACTCAAGTCATCCGTGAAGGTAAGAACATAACGATAACCACCGCGCGATGCTACACTCATTGGACCACACACATCAGTACGTATGATTTCCAATAAGTCTGTAGCTCGCTCCATCATACCAGAAAATGGAGTCTTAGTCATTTTACCCATCAGACATGCTTCGCATCTTTCAAGTGATTCGAAATCAAGTGATTCAAGAAGTCCATCGAATGGAGTTTCTTCATACGCTTCACTCCAATGTGACCAAGGCAATTGCCACATATAGGTCGAGTTATCGCTCGATTTCAAACGTTTAGCCTCAATGTTATTATTATGTGTATTTCCACTATCGAGATTCAATAAGAATAGACCATCTATCAAAGGTGCATGTGCATAAAACATATTACTCCTATAAATCGAACAACCATTATTCTCGGACTTAAACAAGTAACCGTCTCGCAATAAACAAGATCCCGATATAATGTTCATTCTCAACGCAGGCACCAAATAACAATTATTTAAGTATAAAACTAATCCCGATGGTAGATGAAGAGGTAGCGTGCCGACCGCGATCACATCAACCTTTGATCCATTTCCCACGCGCATCGTCACCTTGTTCTTCGCTAGCTTCCGTTTATTCTGCAAAGACCGTTTGAGTTACAAATATGAGCAACCGAACCGATTATCAAATACCCAGGCACTACTACGAGTACTAGTGAGATACACATAAATAACATGTATATCGGATATACCTTTCTTCTTGATGTTGCCGTTCTTCAAATCCGCCAAGTCCTTTGGGCAATTCCGCTTCCAGTGACCTTCTCTTGCAGTAAAAGCACTCGATGTCGTGCTTAGGTCCAGCCTTGGTCTTCTTCGTCGGCGCGGTAACTTTCTTACCACCCTTCTTGAAGTGTCCCTTTTGCTTAGACCTGCCTTTCTTGAATTTGGTGGTCTTATTGACCATCAACACTTGGTGCTCTTTCTTGATCTCCACTTCTGCAGATTTTAACATGGCGAAGAGTTATGGCAACTGCTTGTTCATGTTTTGCATATTGTAGTTCATCACAAAGTTCTTGTAACTTGGTGGTAGTGATTGGAGGATACGATAAATCCCCAAAGCATTAGGAATCACTATACCCAAGCTTTGAAGTTTGTTTGCGTGCCCAGACATCTTAAGCACATGCTCACTGACGGAGCTGCCCTCATCCATATTGCAGTTAAAGAACTTTTCAGAAGCCTCATGTAACACCCTCAGAATCGGCCCTATGCAAGTTTCAGCGCTTCCCGCCAAAACCCGCATAGAAACGATTCAAAGGTGCCCACCAGGCACTTGCGTGCGGGTGGAAAACGAAGTAATACCATTACACAATAGTCCTCGATGGAACCCACAAAACATATATATACAACAGCGACTCAAAGAGTCAAGAATACAGATATACAATACAAAGATCCAAATCACCTTTAAAAGCGATATAGCGTGAAATGCGGACAAGATGCAAATTGAGCTAAGAGCCACGAAGAATAACCAATGGCGTCCATAACCCCGAGCCAGCCGAAAGGTAACCACGCTAACGACGTCGATCTCAAAACCTGCTTAAACAAAAGGGGTGCCGACAAAGGGCAAAGGAAAAAAGAGAGCGGTCGATCGAGGCGATTGCAGCGCGAGGCTAGAATTGGCGGTCCTCGCCTACATAGGTATGGTGGTGAAGCGGCAAGCGGCATGCACTAAACAACCTATAGAGACTCGATACAACTAGCGGCTATCGAGAGGGTAAGAAAGACCTATTCGAACCAACCGATACTACCACCAAACATACCCATCCCGGTGTTTCCCCTCGAGACCAAACGAGGAAGTCAACCGAGGAACTCACACCGTTGGCGTTTATTTATTGATTATCGTTGCAATTACTAGTCGGTATAGATAGTCATCCCGATATAATAAGCGAGGCAGTTTTAGTTAAACATTCCGTTGTAGTTGCAACACTTACTAGTCGATCGATTAGCATGAGACATCCCAAACTCAAAGGTTGTTGGTACTTTTATTTAGCCATTCCGTTGTAGTGAAGTCGATTACTAGTCATATCGGATACAAGTCAAATTATAACAGTAAACTTTAGTTATAGTTGTCTATGATCGAGAAGCTGTCAAGTCGTCCATAACCGCGGACACGGCTTCTAAAAGATTTAACCGCAGGGTGCACCAAAGTATCCACAAGCACTTGACCCTTTTGCGGATCGGTTAACATACACCCATCGGTATGTCGGCGGGCCTAAGTCATGACGTTTCCCACCAAAGCAAGTACATGGCCACCCCACTAAGCTACCATAGCACGAAGTCGGTCTCGAGACGGACTCGGGGTTTTGTGTAGATTGTAAAAGCATGGGAACCCGAAAGTGTGACTGGGCTTGTCGTCAAATAACATGTCACGGTCCTAAGATGCAGGTGCTCCACGCACAATCGTAAATAAAGCAGTAAAGCATGGCATAAGTACAGGATAGTAATAAAGCCCCAAACTACTTGTGGCCCCCGGTACAATGCTTTGAAATCAGGTACTAATCGATGGGGGTGCCCACACCCACACAATGGTTAGCGCGCTCGATCTCGGAAAAGTGTCAAGAACTTCGGTCCTACGGGACACCAGTGAGCGGTTAAAATCCAAATATTGTCTATTACCCACCGGTGCCTCTGCATTTACCTACTTTCAATTTTAGTTATTAAACAATAATTAAAGCCATGATCATCTCCAACATAAAGCATATGGCAGCCTTCCAACCGCTGTGGTACTGGACGACACGCAACAGCACTTGAGCAAGCGACTACGACGCGCAAGTCCAACTATCTACCAAACAACCGGTAATAGGATGTGTCCAAGGCAATATAAGGCCGCAAGGGATATCACGGGTACGGAAACTAGAGCATCGCAACACAGATAGCAATAGATCAACAGGAGGAAATAAAGACTATAAATGCAAAATAGGTAGAAGGGGAAGGGATGCTCGCCTGAAAAACATTGCCGAAGGTTCATCGGGGATCAGGTCGACACTCGCATCAACTCATCGGCCTAATCCGTGAAGAAGCAAAGCACTAGCAGAAACACCGGATGCAATATTTAATACTACGGTAGAAGATCGGGCATGATGCATGTATGATGTATGACATGTCAAAGGTGCGATGCAATTAGGCCATATTAAGCGGAACCGGGGTCCCGACAATTATTTAGGTGGTTCATGTTGTTTAGCTACCCCGCAATTTAAATGTTGTCTTAACAAGGCAAAATTATATCACCGATTCGATGCACAAATTTAAATAGGGCCAATATAAGACTAGATATGTCCACATATGGATCCCATATTTAATTATGAGGTGAATCGGCATAGTGTCCCCAAACCACAATTATGTATGCAAACATGTCAATTTATATGCAACGAGATGTATCATTTATAAAAATAGGGGCTCGGGAGATATCACACATCTCGGATCGAAGATCTTGGTCTCTGAGAGGTTTGGTCTCGGGTTTCCGTGAAGGAGGTCATGATGTTCTATGACGGAGATCTTGAGATTCATGTCGTCCACCTTGGGTACCATCTTGTCTGCCGATGGCGAACTTGGGATCAGTGTCAGGGTCTTCCCTTTCCACCAGGTACAAACAGTACAGCAAGGGAACGCGGTAGTACCAGCATCTGGACAGCAACACCATGTGCGTGTGCTCGAGCACGGAGGTGCTCCGGGTTCGTGACGCTACAGAGGGCGACAGGGGATGGCGAGACCGAGGTGGCGGCAGAGTTACAGGCAGAGCCGGCGGGCGGAGGCGTCTCGTCTGCGGCGGCGAGAGAAGGGAGGACGGCGTCGTGGGCATCCAGAGGCAGCACGGAGGCGGGCGAGAGGATGCCAGTGAGGGCGTGGCAGGCGAGCAGGGACACGGCCACTAGGGGGCTCCACGACAAGGGCGGGGGTGAGGCCGGCGGCGGCCGGAGGAGGGCGGCGCTCGGTGAGACGCAGGGCGCGAGGGCCATGACGGCGCCTAGCAGAGATGAGCTGGGCCGGGGGGAGGGACGCTGTGGAGGCGAGAGCTCGCTACCGGGGAGGGAGGTCGTGGCGGCCAGAGGGAGAGCGGGACCGTGGCCGGAGGAGAGGAGGTCCAGAGGCGGCGCTGCGGCTCAGGCTCATGAGGCGGCCCGACAGCTCGGGGGGTCGACGGCGACGAGCCACAGGAGGCTGAGCGGCGCTTGAGGCCGTCGGTGCTGGCGGGAGGAGGAAGAGGAGGAAGACGAGGTGGGGGGAGAGGAGCGTCGGGGTAGGAGGTCGCGGGGTGGGAGCGAGGCATGACCGGGTCGTGGGCGATGGGGTGCGGGACGCGGGGTGGTGGGGCCAGGGAGCGGGGGCGGGAGCGTGTCCACCGCGTGGGGTGGGGCCAGGGGCGACCAGGTGGCGGCATGGGAGTGGAGGGAGTTGGGGAAGTGGTGAGGTGGCGGGTGGTGATAGGGTGGGGTGAGGTGGCTGGGGATGGGTAGGATAGGGTGGGGTAGGAAAAGGTTTGGGTAGTCTGGTTTTGCCTTTGGGGTGGTCATTGGTCGGATCGGCCGATCTGCCCCTAAAAATAAAATAAATATTTTAATATTTAAAACAGGGCTTTTGAAATCCATTGGTAGACGAAACAAAATAATCCGGAGACCCGGGTTTTGGATTTGAAATAAAGGCGGGGTATTTAGAAAACAAAATATGCTTTTCGAAAATAGTTTCAGACAAACAAATGCATGATGATGACGATGCTCAAATGCAATGTGGCATGATGACATGAGCATGCGGTCACGATGATGCAATGCACAAAAATAACGCGATTTTCTAGTAGTGGTTTTTGCGGGGCGCCACACCTCATAGCTCTCAATTGCCGCATGAGTCTCAAAGATCAATTTGAGATCACGGACAATATCATGTGGGTCTGAATTCTCAAACCTTTTCTGAAGCTCCAATTCTAAACCATACAAGATAGCACACTGAACTGTGGAGTACTGAGTCTTCCGAGCGAGGTAAACATTCTTTACTTCATCGGTAGCAATAGCTGCAGGTGGGTCACCCAACGGTGCATCCAGCACATAGGTCAAATTAACAGCAGTGAGGACAATCCTCAAATTGCGGAACCAATCCGCGAAGTTGCTTCCATTGTTTTTGAACTTTTATTTCTCTAGGAACGCATTAAAATTGATGGTAGGGGCCGCCATTGATCTACAACATATTTGCAATAGTTTAGACTAAGTTTATGACAAATTGAGTTCTAATTAATAGTTAAATTAATCTAGGTGAACTCCCACTCAAAACAATATCCCTCACATTGTTCTAGTGATCACACGAACCAAATCCACCACATCAATACCGATCATCACGAGAGTTGATGCAGCTTCAATGGCGAACAATCGACATGTTCATCATATCTACTATATGATTCATGCTTTACCTTTCGGTGATCCATGTTCCGAGACCATGTCTGTACATGCTAGGCTCATCAAGATCAAACCTTAGCTTCCGCATGAGCAAATCTGCCTTGCTCACGTTGTATACACTTGCAGAATCTAACACACCCGATCATCACGTGGTGCTTCGAAACAACAAGCTTTAGCAACGGTACTTACTAAGGGTGAACACTTTAGGACTTGAAATTCATGTGCATGACGGATCATCTTATAATGCTACCGTCGTTAACTAAGCAATACAAGATGCATAAAGGATTAACATCACATGCAATTCATAATATGTGATATGATATGGCCTTTCTTCTTTGTGCATCCGATCTCCATCTTCAAGCACGAACATGATCTCCATCATCACCGGCATTGTATCAAGGTCAATGACACTGCTCCATGGTTGTCGTCCACCAGCTTCAACTATTACAACTACTTTGAATAGACACGCAGGTCTTAACATAAATTAAAGACAACCATATGGCTCCTGCCGTTTGCCAACTTACAATAAGGAACATTGCATACATCAAATATAATCACAATCATGGCCATATCACATCACACACCACCGCAAAACAAAGTTAGACGCCTCTACTTTCTTTGCATGTTTTACGTGGTTTGGGGCTTTCAATAAGTGTCGTTCTAACTTACGAACAAGAACCACAACATTGATACTAGTATTGTCAATCACCCATTGTAAATTGAATCTTAACTATGTTGGGAGAAACAGGCCCATAAAGCCACTTATGCAATACAAGTTGCATGTCAAGCGTGGAGCAAGTCTCATGAACAATGTCATGTAAGGTTAGCGGCCGCTTCATCCCACCATCCCGAAGATGCAAAGTACACAAGAAGCAATCAACAACAAAAGCATCAACGCCCACAATGACCATTGTGTTCTACTACTGCAATAGATCTACATATAGACACGGCTCGATACCACTATAGGGTTTGTAGCATGGAAAACAAAAATTTCTACGCATTCAAACAAACAAGCCAAGATCTATCTACTAGATTGTAGCAGTCGATGGAATAACTCACCCTCGAAGATTCCAAAGTTTTTAACGAGGCGGATTCTCGTGGGTGATGTAGTCGTACTCTTCCCGATCTCAAGATCGCGTGGCGATCCTTCCGGTGATGCGTTCGGTGGCGCTTCATGATTGGTCACGTTAAATTTTCGATAAAAACCTTCCTCTCCTTGTTCCAGTGGCGGAGGTTGTAGCACTCTCTCGCGATTCGGCAAGACGGCGTGAATGCGAAGTAGAGGGGACATCTCGCAAGGCTTCGCCTTAAGCCGGAGCGAGTATGGTGGACTATGAGAGAGCCTCTCGGTGATCTAGGGTTTAGACGCACCAAGTAGGGGGCAAGGCCGACGGCTAGGTTTTTCCCTAGGCGGCGGCGAGTTGCCCTAGGCGGCGGCTATGGTGGGCGGCGACGGCTAGGGTTAGGGTTTAGAGGGCGTGGTGTTTTTGTCCTTGGAGGGGCAGCCCTGCCCCTCCTTATATAGGTGGAGGGGCGCGCCAAGGGGAGGGGAGTCCCTCCCCAACTCGGTCTCCAAGTGGGCCAGCGGTGGAGGGAGGGAACTCCTCCCCAAGTAGGTTTCCTACTCTCCCTCCACCTCACAAAATAGCCGTTTGACTTTTCAAATTGGCGTTTGACTTTTCAAACTAGGATTTGATTTAACCCTTTATTTTGTTCAGCGATGACACCTAGTACATGATGCAATCATTCCAACTTGTTATGACACATTCATGTACCCTTCCCCTCCGGAGTGTCGGACATTCCGGAACCTTCTAGAACATTCCCGATGAAAACACCGGAACCATTCTCCAACCCCGAAACAAGACTTTCCTTATATGAATCTTATTCTCCGGACCATTCCGGATCTCCTCGTGATATCCCGGATCCCATCCGAGACTCTGAACAACATTCGGTCTCTTACTCATCATTCCATAACTACTCAAACAACGTCGAATCCTTAAGTGTGTCTCCCTACGGTTCGTGAATTATGCGGACATGATCGAGACACTTCTCCGAACAATAAACAATAGAGGAATCTGGAAATTCATATGGCTCCCAAATATTTCTACGATTACTTTGCGATCGAATGAACCACTTACATACGATACCAATTTCCCTTTGTCTCACTATAGTTTACTTATCCGAGGTTATGATCGTCGGTATCTTTGCATACCTAGTTCAACCTCGTTACCGATACGTACTCTTTTCTCGTTCCCATGATATGTGATCCCTTGTGAGCCAGTCACATGCTTGCAAGCTAATTGGATGACATTCCACCGAGAGGGCCCAGAGTATATCTATCCGTCATATGGATGGACAAATCTCACTCTTGATCCATGTGTCTCAACCAATACTTTCCGAACACTCAATGCCACCTTTATAGCCACCCATTTACGGTGTGGTGTTTGATGTCATCAAAGCATCCTTCCTATGAAGGTGATATGCATGATCTCATGGTCGAAGGAATTAGGTTACTATGTATAAGAAAGCATATAGCAATTGAACTATTAAAATGACTTGATCTTTATACTACGCTTATCTATAGGAGTATGTCCACCATATCATTCTCCTAATGATATGATCTTGTTGTTAATAACATCTCAATGTTCATGATAGGGAAACCACAATCATTTATTAACCAACAAGCTAGTATTATAAAGAGGCTTTACTAGGGACTCTATTTTAGTTTACAAATCACACAAGTATTAATGTTTCCTTGTTAATACTATTATAGCATGAATGTAAACATTTATCATAAACACATAAATATAATAATAACTATATTTATTATTGCCTCTAGGGCATATCTCCAACAACGGATGCCTCCAAGACGGCAATGATCGCCAACGACCTCAGCCCCGCATAGGAAAGCGCGCTCGTCGAATTCCTCCGTGAGCACTGGGAAAACTTCGCCTGGTGTCCTGCGGACATGCCAGGAGTTCCCAGCGAATTCACCGAGCATGCACTCAATGTGTTCCCAGATACCAAGACGGCCAAACAATCTATCCGACGATTGTCCGGGCCGCAGTCCGAGGCCATCGGAGTTGAAGTCAACAGACTGCTCGACGCCAACTTCATCAGGGAGATCAAGGAAAGCGAGTGGCTTGCCAACACCGTGATGGTCCCCAAAAAGGACACAGACATCCTGCGGATGTGCGTGGACTTCACATCGCTGAACAAGCACTGCCCAAAGGATCACTTCCCTCTCCCTCGGATCGATCAGATCATCGATTCGACTGCAGGATGCGAGAATCTCTCCTTCCTTGACGCCTACTCAGGCTACAACCAGATTCGACTGAAGGTCGAAGATCAGGAAAAAACGTCATTCATTACGTCGTTTGGAGTGTTCTGCTACAACACAATGCCCTTCGGGCTGAAGAACACAGGTGCCACGTACCAGCGATGCATGCAGGCATGCCTGAAAAACCAGATTGGCTGTAACATACAAGTCTATGTCGACGACATAGTAATCAAAACAAGGGAGGCCAAGACACTCATCGACGATCTCCGCGAGACGTTTGACAACCTTGATCGATACAAGATCAAGCTAAAACCAGAAAAGTGCGCCTTCGGCGTCCCATCTGGCCAGCTACTAGGCTACTTCATCCCCTAGCGAGGAATCGAAGCGAACCCGAAGAAAATCCGGGCCATAATGTACATGGAGAAGCCGAAGAACTTTAAGGGCGTCCAGCAGCTTGCTAGAGGAATCGCGCCATTGAGCAGGTTCATCAGCAGTATGGGAGAAAAAGCCCTGCCTTTCTATCAGCTGCTACGCAAGGCAGATAAATTCGAGTGGACGCCCGAGACGGACGACGCATTCGAAGATCTAAAGCGGTTGCTCTCCACCTCGCCCATCCTAGTCACGCCAAAGGAACGCGAGCCTCTACTGCTATACATAGCAACAACACATCAGGTGGTAAGCACCGTAATGGTGGTCGAGCGACCCGAAGAAGGCAAGACCCATGGGGTCCAACGCCCAATCTACTACCTCAGCGAGGTATTTACGCCGACCAAGCAGAGGTACCCTCACTACCAGAAACTCACCTACGACGTGTTCATGACGGCTCGACGGCTAAGCCACTACTTCCAGGAGCACGAAGTGATGGTCGTCAACGAAGCACCCTTGAAAAGCATCCTGAACAATCCAGAATCCACAGGACGCGTGGACCTGTGGGGCATCGAGCTATCACCTCTAGACATCGTCTAAGAGAAGCGCCACACGATCAAGTCTCAGGTCCTCCCGGACTTCCTTGTACACTGGATGGAACTGCAGCTGCCAGACACCCCGGACATGACACAGTCATGGACAATGCACTTCGTCGGCTCCAAGCGCGAGGCCGGAGCAGGCGGGTCATCTTGACCTCCTTGAGGCGACAAGATGAAGTACGTCCTCTAGATGAAATTTCGAGCTTCCAACAACGAAGATGAATACGAGGCCCTCATACACGACATGAGGATGGCCAAGATCTGCGGCGCGATGCGCCTGGTAATCTACGGTGACTCCAATCTCGTCGTCCATCAGACGATGAACGAGTGCGACGCGCACGCCGCCAACATGATTGCGTACCATGCACTCTACAACGCACTCGAAGGAGACTTCGACGGCTGTGAGCTTCGACATGTTGGAAGAGAAAGCAACGAAGAGGCCGACAGACTCGGCAACATTGGCTCCACCTGCGCACGGGTGCCACCAGGTGTGTTCCTCGAATAGATCCGCGTGCCGTCCATCAAAAGGAAATTCCCCAAGGGATCACCCGAAGAAGCAGAACACTCGGGGGATACGCTACCCGACGGTCAGGAAGGACCCAAAAAGCTCGACACAGAGGTCGCAATTGTCAACCTGATGCAGGTCATGGCAGTCGAAGAAACGTGGACACGGCCATACCTCAGGTACCTGATAGACGAAGAACTGCCTGATAGCCCGACAGATGCCCGACACATATCTTGCCGGTCCAAGGCCTTCACCATCATCAATGGCGAGCTGTACAAGCGTAGCATTTCGGGTGTACTCCAAAGGTGCGTCACCATCGGTGACGGCAAAAACATCCTCCAAGACATCCATGAGGGCATCTGCGGCCATCATGCGACAACCGCTCCCTTGTCGCCAAAGCTCTACGAGCCGGATTTTACTGGCCAACAGCCATGAACGATGCCAAGGACATCGTCCGAAGATGCAATGGGTGCCAGAGGTTCGCTGACAAACCTCACACACCCGGATCGGAGCTTAGGCCCATACCTCTGGCCTGGCCTTTCGCCCAATGGGGGCTCGATATGATTGGCAAACTGCCAAGGTCCTCGAAAGGAGGTCACGTCTACCTCCTGGTCGCAGTTGACAAATTCACCAAGTGGATTAGGCCATGCCCGTCTGAAAGAACATGTTGGGCCCCCATGTGTGGTTTTGGTAATTAATGACAATCTTTATGGACTAATGTGTGTATTAAGTTATACTTGTAGGATTTGTCCATTGGCATCGCTTGGAGCATGTGTTGGCTTCAAGGTCGATGAAATGCAAAGAAGATATGTTGGGCAAGCTCAATATGCGAGGTCGATGATGAGGAATTAAGGAGGGCGTTCCATCTTGAGAAGGGCAAGATCGTCTACATCGAGCTCAAGTGGAATGCTCAAGGCAAAGGTATAATCTTGATAGGTTTTCCCTTTTGCCGGTCTCACGTTGTGTGTGTGAGACCGGGTTTAGGATAGATAACCGTACTATCAAGAGGGGCTCTCGTATGAGTAATTCGGTCACATCGTTCGGAGAGAGCTCAAACCTTTGCATACTTGCATCATCGTATTTGGTTGTTATTTGGTCTTTCCCATGTGAGGATATAGAGCTTGTGGTAATCTCCATAACAAGCTCTTGTTCATCAAAATCGGATCTTCCATTTGTATCTTGTTGCGATTTTGATTTATGCGGCTTTTCGGTTTCTCACCAAGTGAGGTATATCACATTATTCTACTTGATACTTTCTCACTTGGTGATAATCAATATTTCCAATTTTTATTGGGAAGCCCTTGTAGCCCTCTATCCAACGCAATTTGAATCTGGTCAATCGAAGCTTCTAGTCAAAAGTTATTGCCGTTTGAATATTTGCTGTTTATGCATTTTACGGGCGGCGGTAGTACCGGCCCGTCTAAAACTGGCAGCCCGTTTTGTTCTGTCTCGCTAGGTACCCAGATCCGGTTCTACCGGCCGGCCCGGTAGTACCGCCCGGGTGGGCTGATAGTACCGTTCGGCCCAGATGTATTCCCAGATTATTTTTTCAGATCCAGATCCGCCTCGCTCCAGCCCCAGATCCCGCGTGCCTGCCTTGGTTTCCGCTTTTCGCGTTGACTTGCCGCTGCCGCCGCTTCCGCTCATCTTGCGCTACATTGCGCTGGCCATGCCGCTTGCCTTCTGCGCATGGCGGCGTCTGCCGCTGCCTTTTGCTGCCGGCGGGCCTGGCGTCATTGCTGCTGCTGCATGCGTGGGCCCGTGCTCTGCTAGCCTAGCACGCGCGCCTGCCTGGCCTGCTGCATGCGACCTGCTCCTGCTCTGCTTTACTACTTGCGCGTGCTGCTGCTCCTGTTGCTTGCCAGCTGCATGCGCGCTGCCTGCTGCTGCTCTGCGTCGCTGTTGCATGCTCTGCCTCTTGCTAGCCCTTCTCGATTTCCTGCCTTGATTTCTTTGCTCGGCCTGGGACTCGTGCGGTACTACCGGTAAAATCCGGTAGTACCGGACCGGTCCGAAAAATAGCCCCAACGGCCAGATTTTTGGGGCTCCTATTTAAGGCTTTGCCCGTTTTGAGTTTAGTTAACTCCTCTCTTATCTATTAGGCTAAACTTTGTCCACACTTGCTCTAGATCTTGAAGCTTGCCTAATCTTTTCCCTCTGATGATTCTTGCCCATTTTTGAGTGGAAGAGAGAGGAGATCTAGCCCCACGTTTTGACCTAACCGATTCATCTCTTTGTGAGTGTATCTTTGGGGATCTAGATTTTGGGGGATTTTGTGCCTCTCATTGATTCCCCCTCTCTTGTTCCCCCAATAGCTTTAGTAGCTTTGTTGGAACTTGAGAGTGAGGGATTTGATCATCCTTGTGATGTTCTTGCCATTTGCATTTGGTGCATCGGTTTGAGTTCTCTTTGGAGGATTTGGTTTGAATTGCTCATTGGAGCTTGTCCCTCTTGGGTTCTTGGAACCCTAGGATGTTTTGTGGCCTTGGTGGCATTGTGGCCTTTTGTGGCATTTGTTGGGAGCCTCCGATTAAGTTGTGGAGTTGTGCCCTAACCTTGTGAGAGGTTTGGATCGATCCCATTGGGGTGAGATTCAGGAGAATAAGGGAGGCCTTTTGTGGCGTTGGTGGTTTGATACCACTCCATGTTGGGAGGAACTCGGTTAAATATCGGTGTCCCTTATCTCTATAAGCTCTTTACTTATGCACTTTACATTGTGATACTTGAAGTAATATATATCTTGCTATCACATTGTTGCTTGTATTGCTTAGCATAAGTTGTTGGTGCACATAGGTAAACCTTAGTTGTTTCTAGGTTGTGCTTTACAAAGTAAACACTAGTTTTATTCCGCCTTTGTTGAGCCACTCTAGGAAAAGTTTATCCTTTCAATTGGTATCTCTCATTTTAGGCTTCACGCCTTGAGAGTAAAGATGTCGCTAGAGGATTAGTGCACAATGACATGTTCATATTCGATGGCACAAATTATGATATATGGAAAATGCTCATTCATTTCGGGACATGGACCCAAATTTGAGATATAGGTTTTTCTCCTCCTATGGATTTAAAAAATCTATCTTGTGAGGATGAGAAAAACTTATATCTCGATGCTCAAGCTTATAATGTGCTTGTTAATTCTTTGAGCTATGTAGTTACATCTTCAATCATTCCTTTTTGGAGCGCTCATGAGTTATGGACAAAACTTCAAGATAAATATGCTGTGTCCAACATTATTGATGATGATCGTGTTTCTTCCACTTCCGGTCGAGGTGAGTTCTCATCCTCTACCACTTCACCAACATGTGAATTTTCACAAGGTAATGATATGGTGAGTGGTGATAGAAATTACAATTTGGATAGTGTGCTTACTATTTGTAATCCCTCATCTCTATCTAGTTGCAATGATCTATCTTTGGACTTTAACACTTCTAGCACTACAAAATCCTTACATCCTTGTGTTAATAGTCCTTGCATATCATGTAGAAATGACTTGAATAAATCTCATGACGATATGCTTGTGTTGTATTGTTGCCATGATAAATATGCTTCCATTTCCTCTAGTGCTTGTGTTGCTAACCATGTAGAGGAAACCGAAGATTCTATGGGCCAAGACATGGTCTTGAATGAAGCCACAAATGCAATCTCATCTTCAACTTACCTATGCCTTATGGCTAGGGATTCTAAGGTAACTCCTACTTTGGAACCCATTACCTCTTGTGATGAGGAGGATGTGGATAATGTGGAAGAAGAGCTTGATACTGATGATTTATATGAGAAGGGTGAGATTATTTATCGTGCCCTTGTTAAAAATGATATTGCTTGTTCTAGATTTGTTGAAGTCTTGGACTTTGATATTAAGAGCAAAGAACACATTGATAAGTTAGAAACACAAATTGAGGTGCATGATAACAACGTTGATAAAATGTGTAGTCTTGAGCGTGAGTATGCTAATATAATTGCAAACCTAAATAAAGCTCTTGAAGAGGAACAAACCACCAAGGAATATCTTGAGGAGACCTTTGCTTTAGAGCTATCTAGAGTAAAGGAATCGAGATCTTGAGGTGGCAAGTGATCTCAAACATAAAATTGACGAGACTCAAGTTGCTTATGCTAAACTCCTTGAGGATTTTGAGCACCTAAAAAATGGCTCTAGGGTCATAAAGGGTGAGCTCATCAAACTCACCGAGTCACATGAGCAACTTAAAGCCTCATATTCAAAAGAGCTTGCCAAGTTGCCCTCACCTCTTGCTAATAATAATGATGCTTATGCTACTAACTCTATTTCCTGTGAAGCATCTATTTTGAAGGAGAATGTTGAGCTAAAGGCTCAACTTGCTTTGCTAACTAGCAACTATGGGAAATTAGAAGAAAGCCATGTTAAGCTCTCAAGCTCGCATGAGGATCTCCTAGTCTCCCATGGTAGGCTAAAGTTGGCTCATGAGGCCATCATGTAAAAGGTAACATCTAGTGGGCATCATGTGGACATTAGCACTACATCTAATCCAAATGGTATATTGCCATGTGCTAGTCCTTGTAATTCATCCTCTCACAACCATGATATATCTCGTGATGAATTACATTCCGTGCCTTGTTGCTCTAACAATATAGCTTGTACTTCGTCTAGTGCTTTTGTTGAAACTAACCATGTAGAGGAAATAAAAGAGCTCAAGGCTCAAGTCACTTCTTTGAAGAATGACTTGAAAAGGGGTCATCAAGGAAAGACCACACTCAACAAAATCTTGAGCGTGCAAAAATTTCCCAATGACAAGAGTGGGCTTGGATTCAACTCCAATGAAAAGAACAAGTCCACTATCAAGTTGAAGCACAAGGACAACAAGAAGAATGGCCAAGATCAAGTCAAAAATCCGGCCAACATTGTTTGCTTCAAGTGCAAGGAAGAAGGGCCATGTTAGATCTTGCCCATTGAGGAAAAAGCCTCTTAGTGTGAAGCATCAAGGGAAGCGGCCTCAAGTTCCACCTCAAGTCATTAATGGGCCACTTCCCAAGAGGACTACTCGAGCTCTTCCTCGAGTTGTGGTTTCACCTAAGAAGAAAGATGGCAAGAGTAGAACTTGCTACATATGCCGCGAGAAGGGGCACATTTCTTCCTCATGTACTATTGGTATCTCCTCATCCCATCCGATCTTGATTGATGATGCTTATTCACTTCGTAAGGATGAGGTTGGCAATGTGTTTGCCAAATTTTTGGGTGTCCAACGTGGTGTCAAGAAAAGAACCATTTGGGTTGCCAAGCCTATTGTGACTAACTTCTTAGGACCCAACTTGGTTGGGGACCAACAAGCCAACACTTGATCAATAGGTGTGTTTTGGAGGGCATTGGAGTCTTGGCTACATTATTAAGAATTAAGGGATCTTCATCAATTATTATTGTCAAGCCAAGCCATTTGGATTATCATGATTTTATTATATATCCAATGTTCCTCCTTGCGGTAACATATGCTAAACTCATTACATTGAAAGTTACTACTTGTGCATGTGTTGGTTTTGTATCTTCCATGCTTGTGTACATGTTGTGCTATGCACTTAATTATCTTGAGGACTCAAGCATATATTTATGTATGATTAGGTGGCACACCATGTATGTGTGTTTCTTGTGTTTGAGCCTTACTTGGTTATATTTGGTATCTTATTTGGCTCTTGTGAGATGTTAATGGATTATCCCGTTTTGGGGGAGTGTTATGCATTCCACAATCCTAAAATTGTGTGTACATGAGGAATACCACCTAGTACTTATATTGGATTCTTGTCTAGTCTCTATGTGGTATAATTCTCATGAGAAATTTAAGTTTTATAATGTCCATTAATTATCTCTATTTGTATTCTTTTGCCTCGTGTTGTTTTTATGGTAGTATCACATTATGGGGAGTCTTATGCTTAGTGCATATTACAATCCTAGAAAATTTGAATATTCGAGGTTGTGTCACTTAGAATTGATATTGATAATTATCTAGCCCATATGTGACACATTTGCTCATACAAGTCCCAATTTGCTTGAATGTCTTTATTGCTCATATTTTGGATCTTGTATGTGAGAATGATTCTTGGTATGTGTTTTCTCATATTTAGATATATATTCTCATGGAAACCATTTGCTTCGAGTTACTCTAATCACTAGTGATTGTGTGACTATTGGAAGCTACCAAGAATCTTGTTTTAAGTATCATGCTCATTTTTTTTATATTTAGTTTTATACTTCTTGTTGTGACTATGATCTTGGATATCTATGCAAGCTACCTTGGGAAAATTATTCCCAATATTTCTTGTACTTGGACAATGAGTAATTTATGGTAGAATTTGTTGATCATATTCACTTTGGCCTTTGCTTAATATTGCCCTATCTTTGGCCAAGTAAATGTTTTGTGTGCTCCCATGTATTCCTTACTACTTTTTGGATCTTCTTATTTTATTGGTATCCTATTGTGTTTTATTTAATGTAGGTAGTAGTGATGATCCCATTTGTGTGCATTTTGCATTAAAATGGAAAATCCTACATAATGTACTATCCATGGGGGAGCTATCCTATTTTATTTAGAACACTCACATTTATGCTTCTTTGTTTGATCCATATCGGGTGTGATGTGCTTGGAACCTCAATCTTTTCGTTTTGGTATTTTGTGCCATCATGTGAAGTTTGGGGAGTTTGGTTTCTTGTTGGAACCTTGCTCTTTTTGGGAGTTGTTTTGTCTCATTCCTTGTTTCTTGATTTGACCATTTTAGAATGAGATAAATCCGTGAGCATTTTTATTTCTATCTATCTTTTGCTCTTTTGGTTTTAGCCTAGTTCATTTGTTGAACTTGTGATCTTTCATGTGTTGAATTGGTTCTTTGATACAATTTGGACATCGTTTGTCATGTCACACTTTTGTGTGTGCAATCTCGATTTACTTGGTGTTTTGTTCAAATTGTATTTCCTTTTGGTTCTTGAAAGCTTTATGCATGCATATTTTCTATATGATTATATTATGGCATGCTTGCTTTTTTTGATCCAATATATAGGGGAAACTCCACCAATTCCCATCGGCTAAGTTGTGCATGAAATTCAATTTCATATCAATGTGCACATAATTATGTGGAGTCTCTCCTATGTATTATAGTTTCTCTAACTACTTTGGACCCAATAAGTTTGGGGACCATTTTGTACTTAATTGTGTTTTAGGTACATTGGAGATATATTGGATGCTTGTCTTTCAATTTTGAAGAAGTGGTGCATACATTAAAAGTTGAGTCAAGCTATAGGATGATCAACGAATTCATATACTCTACATCCTACCAATTATATCTCGGTAACAAGTATCTCTTTCTCATGCTCATATATCTTGTTTCCAACTGTTTGTCGGTTGCCTTCTAGCATGAATTCTTGTATTTGTAATTGTTGTAGTTCTAGCCATGGTTTTAATAGAACTCTCTATTGTAAATGTGTATAAGTTGAGATGAGTACATATAGTTGGGACTATACAAAATCATGCATATGATCCTCCAATCCCAAATATGTAAATCTAGCAATTTTATTGCCTATCATTTCCTCAACTTCTCTGATATGCAATAGTGAGATTTTGCTACTCTATTTTCTATTATGATACTTGTTGCCTTTCTTCATATATTTCAACTTTCTCCTTTTCCCTTGGTGATAGTTGTAATATATGTAGTGTGTTTGTGTTTGAAGTCCATTATGTACAATAAGATATATGTGAGCCTTTGGCCATGCTTTGAAGCAAAAATCTTATTGGTATATGTTGTGACTTCATTTTTGCTTCCATGTGCTTTATTGTATATCTTCCTTGTATGTGCTTGTTTCTTTATGGGCATATGTCTTTGTGATGTCATCCACTTAGAGACATATACACATATGAGAAGATAATTTTAGTTGTTTTTAAATCATTAGAGACCACCTTTCTATTCCTTTTGATTCTTCGGTGGCTTCCAAATTTAATTGCCTATGAGTGCTTGTTCCTCTTGTTTGCATCTTTGAGCACTCATATTTACTCTCTCATGCCTTGTATTGTTAAATGAACTTGGATGAGTGAGGATTCCATGATTATGCACCTTGATCCCAAATACAATTATCATAATTGGTGCATTATCTTTGGGGAGCTCATCTAATTCATCTAATAATGCACATTTGCATTCTTTCACATTTGTTGTGTTTTAAATGCTTATGGGGGAGCAAGGATTCCATATTTGTGCATTATGTATTCCAATACATTTATTTTGAATTATGCACAAATCTTGGGGAGCTTCTCTATTTGTTATTTAAAACACTCTTTTGGACTCATTTGTTGTTTTCAAATTGGTTTGTCGGACCTTGTAGTTGCTTTCATCATTTGACTTTATTTTTGCAATCTTAGGGTCCTCGATATAGTTCTAACTCCCTCCCAAGTATTCATCATTGGATATGTGAGAAGGCACACCTTTGGAGGAATTATTACTATATTTGCCTTCTAGAACTTGTCACCCATTTCGGCAATCGATGCCAATGGGGGAGAAGTTTTAGAGGGTTTAAGGGAAGTTGGTTTATGCATTGAGTGTTCTTGTGCATTTTCCTCTCATGCTCTTGCATTCTTGTTGTTGCTTAGCATGTGGCATATATAGAGGAAACTCCACCAATGATAATGATTGGCAATATATGCAATGAAATTCAAGTTCATCACACATGCATAGATTGTGGGGGAGTTTGCTCTATATATGGTGGTGGTACCAATATCACATACTTTTGTAGTATTTGATATTGATATTATCATTTTATTCATTAAAATTCCTTATATAAACCCTCTTAAAGGGATTGTCATCAATTACCAAAATGGGGGAGATTGAAAGAACATGTTGGGCCCCCATGTGTGGTTTTGGTAATTAATGACAATCTTTATGGACTAATGTGTGTATTAAGTTATACGTGTAGGATTTGTCCATTGGCATCGCTTGGAGCATGTGTTGGCTTCAAGGTCGATGAAATGCAAAGAATATATGTTGGACAAGCTCAATATGCGAGGTCGATGATGAGGAATTAAGGAGGGCGTTCCATCTTGAGAAGGGCAAGATCGTCTACATCGAGCTCAAGTGGAATGCTCAAGGCAAAGGTATAATCTTGATAGGTTTTGGTCTCACGTTGTGTGTGTGAGACCGGGTTTAGGATAGATAACCGTACTATCAAGAGGGGCTCTCGTATGAGTAATTCGGTCACATCGTTCGGAGAGAGCTCAAACCTTTGCATACTTGCATCATCGTATTTGGTTGTTATTTGGTCTTTCCCATGTGAGGATATAGAGCTTGTGGTAATCTCCATAACAAGCTCTTGTTCATCAAAAACGGATCTTCCATTTGTATCTTGTTGCGATTTTCATTTATGCGGCTTTTCGATTTCTCACCAAGTGAGGTATATCACATTATTCTACTTGATACTTTCTCACTTGGTGATAATCAATATTTCCAATTTTTATTGGAAAGCCCTTGTAGCCCTCTATCCAACGCAATTTGAATCTGGTCAATCGAAGCTTCTAGTCAAAAGTTATTGTCGTTTGAATATTTGCATGTTTATGCATTTTCGAGCGTAAATGCACGGACGAGACTCTGCTTGACCTGGCAGCAACCCCGTTCGATCTGTCTCGCTAGGTACCCAGATCCGTACTACCCCAGATTATTTTTGAGATCCAGATCCGCCTCCAGCCCAGATCGCATTGACTCGTTGTCGCCCGCTGCCACCCTCGCATGCATGGGCCCGTGCTGCTAGCCCTTTACTACTGTTGCATGCTCTGCCTCTTGCTAGCCCTTCTCGATTTCCTGCCGTGATTTCTTTGCTCCACGGGACTCGTGCGGTAAATGCGGTAAAAATAGCCCCAACGGCCAGATTTTTGGGGCTCCTATTTAAAGCTTTGCCCGTTTTGAGTTTAGTTAACTCCTCTCTTATCTATTAGGCTAAACTTTGTCCACACTTGCTCTAGATCTTGAAGCTTGCCTATCTTTTCCCTCTGATGATTCTTGCCCATTTTTAAGTGGAAGAGACAGGAGATCTAGCCCCATGTTTTGACCTAACCGATTCATCTCTTTGTGAGTGTATCTTTGGGGATCTAGATTTTGGGGGATTTTGTGTCTCTCTTTGATTCCTCCTCTCTTGTTCCCCCAATAGATTTAGTAGCTTTGTTGGAACTTGAGAGTGAGGGATTTGATCATCCTTGTGATGTTCTTGCCATTTGCATTTGGTGCATCGGTTTGAGTTCTTTTTGGAGGATTTGGTTTGAATTGCTCATTGGAGCTTGTCCCTCTTGGGTTCTTGGAACCCTAGACGGTTTTGTGGCCTTGGTGGCATTGTGGCCTTTTGTGGCATTTGTTGGGAGCCTGCAATTAAGTTGTGGAGTTGTGCCCCAACCTTGTGAGAGGTTCCGGTTGCCACCGACAAGTGCACCGATAGTGGAAGGGTGGATCGATCCCATTGGGGTGATATTCACCGGAGAATAAGGGAGGCCTTTTGTGGCGTTGGTGGTTTGATACCACCCCCTCTCCAAACGATACGTACTCCATGTTGGGAGGAACTCGGTAAAATACCGGTGTCCCCGCGTGCCTCGGTTATCTCTATACCCGAGCTCTTTACTTATGCACTTTACATTGTGATAGCTTTCGTGCTTGATGTAATATATATCTTGCTATCACATTGTTGCTTGTATTGCTTAGCATAAGTTGCTGGTGCACATAGGTAAACCTTAGTTGTTTCTAGGTTGTGCTTTACAAAGTAAACACTAGTTTTATTCCGCCTTTGTTGAGCCACTCTAGGAAAAGTTTTAATCGCCTATTCACCCCCCCTATAGGCGACATCCGTATCCTTTCACCGTCACTAACCAAAAGGGCAAAACAGCCGTCAAGTTCTTCGAATCCATTGTTTACAGGTTCGGCGTGCTGCACAACATCATCACCGACAATGGGTCGAATTTCATCTCCAAAGAATTCCAGGACTTCTGCGAAGACCTCGAAATCAACATCACATACGCCTCTGTGGCGCACCCGCAAACAAACGGGCCGGTCGAAAAGGCCAACGGCCTCGTCGATGGTGGCATCAAGAAGCGCCTAATGAGCCCACTCGAGCGACTCGCAGGAGCCTGGACACAAGAGCTACTGCGGTGACCCAGCATACCAATGCATGTGTAGTACACTATAGTCGTTGACATGACATCCACACCGTTAAAGTAAATATCACATCCTCAGTGGTACAATGAAACATTGCGTCCATATTACAAAAGTACAAACATTATTATTACAATACCGGAAGTTCAAGACTTCCAAAATATCCAACTTACAAACCAAAATATAAAGTGTTTCAGCGGAATTTAAAAGTAACAGCTCCATCTAGGAGTTGAGCTCAGAAGCTTATTCTATAGAGTTCATGCTGCTTGGCTCCATTGGTTACTACTAACTATGGATAATTAGTTGGACTCGTTATCATCGACACCGTAGAGGATCTCGTAATCCACTCCTTCAACACCTCCGGATAGATCAGGTTCCTCGTAGAACACATCTTCTTGGCATTCGGCTGCATACATTGGCACGTCTTCGGGGTCCTCAGAGTCTAAGCAAGGGATCAAAGGAAAGAATGAGTAACAACGTTACCCAACAAGTTCATTTTATGCGAGGTGGGAAGTTTTATGCTCTAACTACCACCTCGGATTATAAATCCTTGGCACTATGCAGTTTTTGTAAATCTTTCTTCAAAGATTGATTTTATTCTGAAAAACTATGACCATCAGCCTTCATAGGTTGACCAGAACTTTCATGGAGTTCCTTTCCTGCCGCGTTCGTAGTTCCTTCCCGGAACAGGGAGTAACAAGTTACAGTTATTACACTCTGCAGAGGTGCGTTACTTTACCCATGAGAGATCAACTCCTTGTTGCACAAGGCGTTTTCCGTCCACAATTCCATGATGTGGGGCCCGAGTTGGTCCAATCCAATCGCCCCTTCGACCCGCATGCCTCCTTGGTGTACACCATGCCCACATAATGAATTATGGCAATGGTTTGTATAAACCGTTAGATGCCAGAACTATCGTGGAACGATGAGGGTTCCCACCCATATGCTGCATATCCTCTACGAATTACCAATTAATATGCACGCTTCGAGGATAACAGCCATGACCTGCTGAAAGGATACGGATGTCGCCTAGAGGGGGGGGGGTGAATAGGCGATTAAAACTTTTCCTAGAGTGGATCAACAAAGGCGGAATAAAACTAGTGTTTACTTTGTAAATCACAACCTAGAAACAACTAAGGTTTACCTATGTGCACCAACAACTTATGCTACGCAATACAAGCAACAAAGTGATAGCAAGATATATATTACTTCAAGCACGAAGGCTATCACAATGTAAAGTGCATAAGTAAATAGCTTGGGTATAGAGATAATCGAGGCACGCGGGGACACCGAAATTTTACCGAGTTCCTCCCAACATGGAGTACGTATCATTTGGAGAGGGGGTGGTATCAAACCACCAACGCCACAAAAGGCCTCCCTTATTCTCCGGTGAATCTCACCCCAATGGGATCGATCCACGCTTCCACTATCGGTGCACTTGTCGGTGGCAATCGGAACCTCTCACAAGGTTGGGGCACAACTCCACAACTTAATTGGAGGCTCCCAACAAACGCCACAAAAGGCCTCAACAAATGCCACCAAGGCCACAAAACCGTCTAGGGTTCCAAGAACCCAAGAGGGACAAGCTCCAGTGAGCAATTCAAAACAAACCCTCCGAGGAGAACTCAAACCGATGCAACAAATGCAAATGGCAAGAACATCACAAGGATGATCAAATCCCTAACTATCAAGTTCCAACAAAGCTACTAAAGCTATTGGGGGAACAGGAGAGGAGGAATCAAAGAGAGACACAAAATCCCCTAAAATCTAGATCCCCAAAGATACACTCACAAAGAGATGAATCGGTTAGGTCAAAACGTGGGGCTAGATCTCCTCTCTCTTCCACTCAAAAATGGGCAAGAATCATCAGAGGGAAAAGATTAGGCAAGCTTCAAGATCTAGAGCAAGTGTGGAAAAAGTTTAGCCTAATAGATAAGAGAGGAGTTAACTAAACTCAAAACGGGCAAAGCCTTAAATAGGAGCCCCAAAAATCTGGCCTTTGGGGCTATTTTTCGGACCGGTCCGGTACTACCGGATTTTACCGGTAGTACCGCACGAGTCCCAGGCCAAACAAAGAAATCAAGGCAGGAAATCGAGAAGGGCTAGCAAGAGGCAGAGCATGCAACAATGACGCAGAAAGGTGACGGTAAACAAGATGCAAGGGTATGAGCAAGAAGACAGCGCAAGTAGGCAGGAGCAGGTCGCATGCAGCAGGCCAGGCAGGCGCGCGTGCTAGGCTAGCAGAGCACGGGCCCACGCATGCAGCAGCTTGACGCCAGACCACGCGACGCTGTGAAAGGCGGCAAAGAGACGCTGACAGCGCGCAGAGGAGGCAAAGCGTCCCACAGCGGCAGTCGTAGCGTGAGCGAGGCGAGCGGCAGTGAGTCAACGCAAGAGCGCGAAAGCGAAACCAAGGCACGCGGGATCTGGGGCTGGAGCGAGGCGGATCTGGATTTGAAAAAACGGGCCACCCGGGCGGTACTATCGGCCCACCCGGGCGGTACTACCGGGCCGGCCGGTAGTACCGGATCTGGGTACCTAGCGAGACAGAACAAAAACGGGCCGTTTTCAGGCCCGGGCGGTAGTACCGGCCCGTCCGGGCGGTACTACCGCTCGGCCCAGAAAACAGACAAACAGGCAAATATTCAAACGGCAATAACTTTTGACTAGAAGCTCCGATTGACCCGATTCAAATTGCGTTGGATAGAGGGCGACAAGGGCTTCCCAATAAAAATTGGAAATATTGATTATCACCAAGTGAGAAAGTATCAAGTAGAATAATGTGATATACCTCACTTGGTGAGAAACCGAAAAGCCGCATAAATCAAAATCGCAACAAGATACAAATGGAAGATCCGATTTTGATGAACAAGAGCTTGTTATGGAGATTACCACAAGCTCTATATACTCACATGGGAAAGACCAAATAACAACCAAATACGATGATGCAAGTATGCAAAGGTTTGAGCTCTCTTCGAACGATGTGACCGAATTACTCATACGAGAGCCCCTCTTGATAGTACGGTTATCTATCCTAAACCCGGTCTCACACACACAACGTGAGACCGGCAAAAGGGAAAACCTATCAAGATTATACCTTTGCCTTGAGCATTCCACTTGAGCTCGATGTAGACGATCTTGCCCTTCTCAAGATGGAACGCCCTCCTTAATTCCTCATCATCGACCTCGCATATTGAGCTTGCCCAACATATCTTCTTTGCATTTCATCGACCTTGAAGCCAACACATGCTCCAAGCGATGCCAATGGACAAATCCTACAAGTATAACTTACACACATTAGTCCATAAAGATTGTCATTAATTACCAAAACCACACATGGGGGCCCAACATGTTCTTTCAATCTCCCCCATTTTGGTAATTGATGACAATCCCTTTAAGAGGGTTTATATAAGGAATATTAATGAATAAAATGGTAATACCAATATCAAATACTACAAAAGTATGTGATATTGGTACCACCACCATATATAGAGCAAACTCCCCCACAATCTATGCATGTGTGATGAACTTGAATTTCATTGCATATATTGCCAATCATTATCATTGGTGGAGTTTACTCTATATATACCACATGCTAAGCAACAACAAATATGCAAGAGCATGAGAAGCAAATGCACAAGAACAAACTCAATGCATAAACCAACTTCCCTTAAACCCTCTAAAACTGCTCCCCCATTGGCATCGATTGCCGAAATGGGTGACAAGTTCTAGAAGGCAAATATAGTAATAATTCCTCCAAAGGTGTGCCTTCGCACATATCCAATGATGAATACTTTGGAGGGAGTAGAACTATATCGAGGACCCGAAGATTGCAAAAAAAGTCAAATGATGCAAGCAACTACAAGGTCCGACAAACCAATTTGAAAACAACAAATGAGTCCAAATTGAAACAACAAGATATTATGATATGAGCAAAAGAGTGTTTTAAATAACAAAAATAGAGAAGCTCCCCAAGGTTTGTGCACAATTCAAAATAAATGTATTGGAATACATAATGCACAAATATGGAATCCTTGCTCCCCCATAAGCATTTAAAACACAACAAATGTGAAAGAATGCAAATGAGTATTATTAAATAAATTAGATGAGCTCCCCAAAGAGAATGCACCAATTATGATAATTGCATTTGGGAACGAGGTGCATAGTCATGGACTACTCACTCATACAAATTCATTTAACAATACAAGACATGAAAGAACAAATATGAGTGTCCGAAGATGCAAACAAGAGGAACAAGCACTCATAGGAAAATAAATTTGGAAGCCACCGAAGAATCAAAAGGAATAGAAAGGTGGTCTCCAAGGATTAAAAATCAACTAAAATTATCTTCTCATATGTGTATATGTCTATAAGTGGAAAATATATCACAAAGACATATTCCAAAGAAGAAAAATGCACACATCAAGAAGATTATACAAGAAAGCACATGAAAGGCAAAAATGAAGTCATAACATATATCAATAAGTTTTTGCTTCAAATCATGGCCAAAGGCTCACATATATCTTATTGTACATAATGGACT
This sequence comes from Avena longiglumis, assembly GCA_030063025.1. Taxonomy (NCBI): domain Eukaryota; kingdom Viridiplantae; phylum Streptophyta; class Magnoliopsida; order Poales; family Poaceae; genus Avena; species Avena longiglumis. Next base: position 436,101,781 of record CP125978.1, read on the forward strand.
TCAAACACAAACACACTACATATATTACAACTATCACCAAGGGAAAAGGATAAAGTTGAAATATATGAAGAAAGGCAACAAGTATCATAAGAGAAAATAGACTAGCAAAATCTCACTATTGCATATGAGAGAAGTTGAGGAAATGATAGGCAATAAAATTGCTAGATTGACATATTTGGGATCGGAGGATAATGTGCATGATTTTGTATAGTCCCAACTACATGTACTCATCTCAACTTAAACACATATACACTAGAGAGTTCTCTTAAAACCATGGCTAGAACTACAACAATTACAAATAGATTAATTCATGCTAGAAGGCAACCGACAAACATTTGGAATCAAGATATGTGAGCATGAGAAAGAGATACTTGTTACCGAGGTAGGATGTAGAGGATATGAATTCGTTGATCATCCTATAGCTTGCCTCAAATTTTCTTCTAAGCATCACTTCTTCAAAATTGAGAGACAAGCGTCCAATATATCTCCAATGTACCTAAAACACATTTAAGTACAAAATGGTCCCCAAACATATTGGGTCCAAAGTATTTAGTGCAACTACAATACATAGGAGAGACTCCACATAATTATGTGCATATTGATATGAAATTGATTTTCATGCACAACTTAGCCGATGGGAATTGGTGGAGTTTCCCCTATATATTGGATCAAAGAAAGAAAGCATGCCATAATATAATCATATAGTAAATATGCATGCATAAATCTTTCAAGAACCAAAAAGGAGATACAATTTGAACAAAACATCAAGTAAATCGAGATAGCACACACAAGAGTGTGACAAGACAAGCGGTGTCCAAATTGTATCAAATAACCAATTCAACATATGAAAGAGCATAAGTTCAAAAATGAACTAGGCAAGAGCCAAAGAGCAAAAGATAGATAAAAATACAAATGCTCAAGGATTTATCTCATTCTAAAATGGTCAAAGTGTGAGACAAGGAATGAGACAAAACCAACTCCCAAAAAGAGCAAGGTTCCAACAAGAAACCAAACTCCCCAAACTTCTCATGATGGCACAAAATACCAAAACGAAAAGATTGAGGTTCCAAGCACATAAAACCCGATATGGACCAAACAAAAGAAGCATAAATATGAGTGTTCTAAATAATATAGGAGAGCTCCCCCATAGATAGTGCATTATGTAGGATTTTCCTATAGAATGCAAAAATGCACACAAATGGGATCATCACTACTACCTACATTAACTAAAACGCAAGAGGATATCAATAAAATAAGAAGATCCACAAGAAGCAAGGAAGGCTTGGGAGACAACATAAAACATTTTCTTGGCCAAAGATAGGATAAATTTAAGCAAGGGCCAAGGTGAATATGATCAAAATATTCTACCATAAGTTGGGTGCTCATTGTCCAAGGACAAGAAATATTGGGAATAATTTTCCCAAGGTAGCTTGTATGGATATCCAAGATCATAGTCACAACAAGAAGCATATAACTAAATATAAGAAATTAAGCATGATACTTCGAACAAGATTCTTGGTAGCTTCCAATAGTCACACAATCACTAGTGATTAGAGTAACTTGAAGCAAATGGTTTCCATGAGGATATATATATATATCTAAATATGAGGAAACACATACCAAGAACCATTCTCATATACAAGATCCAACATAAGATCAATAAAGACATTCAATCAAATTGGAACTTGTATGAGCCAAAGTGTCACATAGGTGCTAGATAATTATCAATATCAATTCTAAGTGACACAACCTCGAATATTCACATTTTCTAGGATTGTAATATGCACTAAGCATATGACTCCCCCATAATGTGGTACTACCATAAAACCAACGCGAGGCAAAGGATACAAATAGAGATAATTAATGGACATTATAAACTTAAATTTCTCATGAGACTTATACCACATAGAGACTAGACAATAATCCAATATAAATACTAGGTGGTATTCCTCATGTACACACATTTTTAGGATTGTGGAATGCCCAAGCATAACACTCCCCCAAAATGGGATAATCCATTAATCTCTCACAAGAGCCAAATAAGATATCAAATATAATCAATTAAGGCTCCAATACAAGAAACACACATACATGGTGTGCCACCTAATCATACACAAATATGTTTGATACCTCAAGATAATTAGGTGGAAAACACAACATGTACAAAAGCATGGAAGATACAAAACCAACACATGCACATGGGGGCGAGTAACTTTCAATGAAATGAGTTAAGCATATGTTACCGCAAGGAGGAACATTGGAAATATAATAGGAGCAATATAATCCACATGACTTGGCTTGACAAACATAATAATGAATATCCCTTAATTCTTCATGATGTAGCCAAGACTCTAATGCCCTCCAACACACACCTATTGATCAAGTTTTGGCTTGTTGGTCCCCAACCGAGTTGGGTCCTAAGAGGTTAGTCACAATAGGCTTGGCAACCCAAATGATTCTTTTCTTGACCCCACATTGAGCACCAACAAATTTGGCAAACACATTGCCAACCTCATCCTTACAAAGAGAATAAGCATTATCAATAATGATAGGGTTGGATGAGGAGATACCAATAGTGCATGAGGAAGAAATGTGCCCCTTCTCACGACATATGTAGCAAGTTCTACTCTTGCCATCTTTCTTCTTAGATGAAGTCACAACTCGAGGAAGAGCTTGAGTAGTCCTCTTAGGAAGTGGCCCATTAATGACTTGAGGTGGAGCTTGAGGCCGCTTCCCTTGATGCTTCACACTAAGAGGCTTTTTCCTCAATGGGCAAGATCTAACATGATGCCCTTCTTCCTCGCACTTGAAGCAAACAATGTTGGCCGGATTCTTGACTTGATGTTGGTCATTCTTCTTGTTGTCCTTGAGCTTAAACATGATAGTGGACTTGTTCTTGACATTGGAGTTGAATCCAAGCCCACTCTTGTCATTGGGGGATTTTTGCACACTCAAGATTTTGTTGAGTGCGGCCTTCCCTTGATGACCCTTTTTCAAGTCATTCTTCAAAGAAGTGGCTTGAGCCTTGAGCTCTTTGATTTCCTCTATATGGTTAGTTTCAATACAAGTGCTAGAGGAAGTAGATGCTACATTGTTAGAGCAACAAGGCACGGAATGTAATTCATCACGAGATATAGCATGGTTGTGAGAGGATGAATTACAAGGACTAGCACATGGCAATATAATATTTGGAGTAAAAGTAGTGCTAATGTCCACATGAGGCCCACTAGATGTTACCTTTGACATGATGGCCTCATGAGATAACTTTAGCCTACCATGGGAGACTAGAAGATCCTCATGCGAGCTCGAGAGCTTAACATGACTTTCTTCTAATTTCCCATAGTTGCTAGTTAGCAAAGCAAGTTGAGCCTTTAGTTCAAAATTCTCCTTCAAAATAGATGCTTCACAAGAAATAGAGTTAGTAGCACAAGCATCATCACTATTTGCAAGAGGTGAGGGCAACTTGTCAAGCTCTTTTGAATATGAGGCTTTAAGTTGCTCATGTGACTCGGTGAGTTTGATGAGCTCACCCTTTATGACCCTAGAGCCATTTTTTAGGTGCTCAAAATCCTCAAGGAGTTTAGCATAAGCAACTTGAGTCTCGTCAATTTTATGTTTGAGATCACTTGCCACCTCAAGATCTCTGTCATGAGATTCCTTTACTCTAGATAGCTCTAAAGCAAAGGTCTCCTCAAGATATTCCTTGGTGGTTTGTTCCTCTTCAAGAGCTTTATTTAGGTTTGCAATTATATTAGCATACTCACGCTCAAGACTACACATTTTATCAACGTTGTTATCATGCACCTCAATTTGTGTTTCTAACTTATCAATGTGTTCTTTGCTCTTAATAGCAAAGTCCAAGACTTCAACAAATCTAGAACAAGCAATATACTTTTTAACAAGGGCACGATAAACAATCTCACCATTCTCATATAAATCATCAATATCAAGCTCTTCTTCCACATTATCCACATCCTCCTCATCACAAGAGGTAATGGGTTCCAAAGTAGGAGTTACCTTAGAATCCCTAGCCATAAGGCATAGGTGGGTACCGGAAGAAGTTGAAGATGAGATTGCATTTGTGGCTTCATTCAAAACCATGTCTTGGCCCATATAATCTTCGGTTTCCGCTACATGGTTAGCAACACAAGCACTAGAGGAAATGGAAGCATATTTATCATGGCAACAAGACAACACAAGCATATCGTCATGAGATTTATTCAAGTCATTTCTACATGATATGCAAGGACTATTAACACAAGCATGTAAGGAGTTTGTAGTGCTAGAAGTGTTAAAGTCCAAAGATAGATCATTGCAACTAGATAGAGATGAGGGATTACAAATAGTAAGCACACTATCCAAATTGTAATTTCTATCACCACTCACCATATCATTACCTTGTGAAAATTCACATGTTGGTGAAGTGGTAGAGGATGAGAACTCATCTCGACCGGAAGTGGAAGCAACACAATCATCCTCAATAATGTTGGACACAACATATTTATCTTGAAGTTTTGTCCATAACTCATGAGCGCTCCAAAAAGGAATGATTGAAGATGTAACTACATAGCTCAAAGCATTAACAAGCACATTAGAAGCTTGAGCATCGAGATATAAGTTTTTCTCATCCCCACAAGATAGATTTTTGAAATCCATAGGAGGTGAAAAACCTATATCTACAATATGCTCCAAATTTGGGTCCATGTCCCGAAAATGAATGAGCATGCGATTTTTCCATATATCATAATTTGTGCCATCGAATATGAACATGTCATTGTGCACTAATCCTCTAGCCGACATCTTTACTCTCAAGGCGGTGAAGCCTAAAATGAGAGACCGGGCTCTGATACCAATTGAAAGGATACGGATGTCGCCTAGAGGGGGGTGAATAGGCGATTAAAACTTTTCCTAGAGTGGCTCAACAAATGCGGAATAAAACTAGTGTTTACTTTGTAAATCACAACCTAGAAACAACTAAGGTTTACCTATGTGCACCAACAACTTATGCTAAGCAATACAAGCAACAAAGTGATAGCAAGATATATATTACTTCAAGCACGAAGGCTATCACAATGTAAAGTGCATAAGTAAAGAGCTCGGGTATAGAGATAACCGAGGCACGCGGGGACACCGAAATTTTACCGAGTTCCTCCCAACATGGAGTACGTCTCGTTTGGAGAGGGGGTGGTATCAAACCACCAATGCCACAAAAGGCCTCCCTTATTCTCCGGTGAATCTCACCCCAATGGGATCGATCCATGCTTCCACTATCGGTGCACTTGTCGGTGGCAACCGAAACCTCTCACAAGGTTGGGGCACAACTCCACAACTTAATTGGAGGCTCCCAACAAACGCCACAAAAGGCCTCAACAAATGCCACCAAGGACACAAAACCGTATAGGGTTCCAAGAACCCAAGAGGGACAAGCTCCAATGAGCAATTCAAAACAAACCCTCCGAGGAGAACTCAAACCGATGCAACAAATGCAAATGGCAAGAACACCATAAAGATGCCCAAATCCCTAACTATCAAGTTCCAACAAAGCTACTAAAGCTATTGGGGGAACAAGAGAGGAGGAATCAAAGAGAGACACAAAATCCCCCAAAATCTAGATCCCCAAAGATGCACTCACAAAGAGATGAATCGGTTAGGTCAAAACGTGGGGCTAGATCTCCTCTCTCTTCCACTCAAATATGGGCAAGAATCATCGAAGGGAAAAGATTAGGCAAACTTCAAGATCTAGAGCAAGTGTGGACCAAATTTAGCCTAATAGATAAGAGAGGAGCAATCAAAATGCAAAACGGGCAAAGCAATATATAGGGCTGGACAAAAACTGCCCGTTGGGGCGTTTTTCAGAACGGTCCGGTACTACCGGATTTAACCGGTAGAATACTGGGCAGCGGAAAGCAGCGGTGTCGGCTCGTTGTCACCGCGAGCAAGCAATGGGCGAGGATGCAAGCGGCGGCCATCGGAGGTCAACGACCACGGAATCTTGCAGGGGCCGGCAAGCAGAAACAAAGCGGTCGGCCTGACAAGCAGAAGCGTGCGGCTGACAGCGAGTTGGCAGCAAGCCCGCAGGCGCTGGCCAGCAACAGGACAGCGTCTTGTGAAACTTCTGCGAGGCCAAGGCAGTAGCAAATCTGCAACATGGCGTAGGCAGCGGCGTGAGGGAGGGCATGCTGCGCAATGAGGCAGGCAGGTCAAAGCGGGCTGGCCCAAACGAAGGACACGCATGGATCTTAGATCTAGAAAATATCTGGGCCAACGGTACTACCGTACCCACCGGCGGTACTCTTGGGCCGCCGGTAATCCGGAAACATGTACCTAGCCAGACAGAGAAAACGGGCGTTTCAGGTCCGAACGGTAGTCTGCCCGTCCGGCGGTACCGCTGGCCCAAAAAAAGCATCGACAGCAAATATTCAAACGGCAATAACTTTTGGAAGCTCGGTTGACCCGATTCAAATTGCGTTGGATAGAGGGCGACAAGGGCTTCCCAATAAAAAATTGGAAATATTGATTATCACCAAGTGAGAAAGTATCAAGTAGAATAATGTGATATACCTCACTTGGTGAGAAACCGAAAAGCCGCATAAATCAAAATCGCAACAAATACAAATGGGAGATCCGATTTAGATGAACAAGAGCTTGTTATGGAGATTACCACAAGCTCTATATCATCACATGAATAAGACCAAATAACAACCAAATATGATGATGCAAGTATGCAAAGGTTTGAGCTCCCTCCGAACGATGTGATCGAGTTACTCATTCGAGAGCCCCTCTTGATAGTACGATTATCTATCCTAAACCCGGTCTCACACACACAACGTGAGACCGGCAAAAGGGAAAACCTATCAATATTATACCTTTGCCTTGAGCATTCCACTTGAGCTTGATGTAGACGATCTTGCCCTTCTCAAGATGGAACGCCTTCCTTAATTCCTCATCATCGACCTCGCATATTGAGCTTGTCCAACATATCTTCTTTGCAATTCATCAACCTTGAAGCCAACACATGCTCCAAGCGATGCCAATGGGCAAATCCTACAAGTATAACTTAATACACACATTAGTCCATAAAGATTGTCATTAATTACCAAAACCACACATGGGGGCCCAACATGTTCTTTCACCTGCACATCCGGCTTCATGCGAGAGGAAGAATATACAGCTAACTTATCTGTCCCATTCCAAATCTCATGTCTAACGCGTAATATACGACGCTAGAATCACTAATGTCAGGGTTATTAATTCCCTACTTGATCATTATTGTTTGCAACTAGAACCCTAAGTTCTATTGCTCCATTGTATCATCACTTAGGATGATATCTATGATTTCTTTATTTGTGAAAATAATTTTTTCTTTCTTTTATATCATATATGATAACACACAATTTGCAAATACTTTGATAAAGACTCTTCAAAGGACATGAGCAAGTGATGAACTTGCCTTGTGATGGCAAGGTAGTGAAGTCTGATACTTGCACTGGACCTTGAGCTTCTATGTCTACAAAAACATCATTATTGCCCGGTAAGGACAATATTTAAAGAAGCAAAATGATTATGCAAATAATGTAATGCATTATTTAATTTGATATGCATCTACCCTATTATTATATAAGGTCCTTTTTAATAATAATAAAGCATTGATAAATATTACTTTTTAATATTTATAGCATATATTGAATTATTTTATTTTATTTCCTTTTTATTTGATTTTTTATTGATTTAATAATTCTTTTAGGAATTATCAATTATACATTTAAAATTGTTATTAAATATTTATTTTGTATTTTTAAAAAATACTATAATATTAATATATAATGAAAGTGATTTTTATTTATTTTTATCATCTTTCAATAATTTTGTAAAATTCCATAAGGAATATATAAATTACAAAATTCTTATAAAAATTTAAATATCTAAAATTTTATATTTTATTTTATTTGATAGTATGGATTATTGTGAATCCATAGTTATTTAATTTATAATTTTTGGACTTATATTTTATTTTCTAGAATTTAGTTAAGTCGAGGGGTATTTTGTTCTTTTCCTGTTTATTAAAACAGGCCTAAAAAGATTTTTGGGCTAGTTATACTTATTGGGCCCTAATGGCCCATTAGTCATAGACAAAAGAACCACCCCGAAGGGTTTGGCCCAACTCGGCCCACTCCTCACTGCCTCTCTCTCTCTCCTCCTCTCCTCATCTGACCTCGACCCTGTGGCCGGCGATGCCGCCACCGGTGATTTCCTTCGCCGTAGGCCATTCTGGTCACCGCCGTGGTGCAATAGGGGGTTGTCAATGATGCTCGTTCGTTCTATCCAATTGGATTCGAGCCTGGGGCTCTCCTGCAATTGATCAATGTTGTCCCGAACCCTAGGGTTTCGGGGTTGGCATGGATCCAGGCGTTGCCTTGGCCTTCGTGTGTCGAGTTGATGCTCTGCACCACCAGGCGTGATCAGGGTCGCTGTCGTGGTGCCGTGCGGGTTGCAGCGCCCCCTCTGGGGTGCTCCCCGTGCCGCCATGGTCGTCGGCCCCTCTATTTCCTCTTCTAGTCTTCAAAGAGGACCTACGGTGAGTTCGATTCCTCTCCCCTGGTTCTCTCTGTGCTTGTTGATCCGATGCTAGATGCTGGCAATGTTCTCTCTGCTACTGTCTGATCCTGATTAGGATGACATATCCATTTAGGGTTCTTATCATGGGGTTGATCATATACTGGATGATTTGGATCATGTTTGGATGAATTGTAAACATGCTAAGTGGTTATTGGCCTGAGGCTTTGTAACACCCTCAGAATCGGACCTATGCAAGTTTGAGCAAAATTCGCCAAACCCGCATAGAAACGATTCAAAGGTGCCCACCAGGCACTTTCGTGCGGGTGGAAAACGAAGTAATAACATTACACAACAGTCCTCGATGGGACCCACAGAACAGATATATATAACAGCGACTCCGTGAGTCAAGAATACAGATATAATATACAAGATCCAAATCACCTTGAAAACGGTAGAGCGTCCGACTACGGACAAGAAGCAAATGGGGCTAAGAGCCCTGAAGAATAACCAATGGCGTCCATAACCCTGCCCAGCCAAGCGGAAGGGTAACCCCGCTAAGCGTCGATCTCAAAACCTGCTTAAACAAAAGGGGTGCCGACAAGGCAAAGGAAAAGAAGGGCGTCAAGATCGAGGCCGATTACAGCGAGGCTAGAATTCGGCGGTCCTCGCCTACATAGGTATGGTGGACTGAGCGGCAGCGGCAGCATGCACTAAACAACCTATAGAGACTCGATACAACTGGCGGTTATCAGAGAGAGGTGAGAATGACCTATTCGGATCCAACCTGAAGCTAACACCAAACAAACCCATCCTGGTGTTTCCCCCTCGAGACCAAACGAGGAAGTCAACCGAGGAACTCACACAGTTGGCAGTTTACTTATTCGATTATAGTGGTGGCAATTACTAGTCGGTATAGATAATCGTCCGATAAAGTAAGCGATGGGCCCTTTTAGTTAATCATTCCGTTGTAGTTAAAGCAATTACTAATCGGTCTGGTAGCATGAGATAAACCCATAACCCAAGTTGTTGGTACTTTTATTCAGCCATTTCGTTGTAGTTGCAATACTTACTAGTCAGTACAATGGTCGCAAGCGACTCCAAACAAGCAATTGTGGGCAGTTTTATTAGTCATTCCATTGTAGTGAAGCTGATTACTAGTCATTATAAAGTCAAATTTATAACAATAAACTTTAGTTATGCTTGTCTATGATCAAGAAACTGCTCCAAGTCGTCCATATCCGCGGACACGGCTTTGAGAAAGTTTTACCGGCGGTGCACCAATAGCAACACACGCCGATCAACCTCGGAAAAACCAAATCAAAACCCAACGAGGCTTTCACGTTGAACAATCACAGGATTGAAACATTTCAGGGGCCACCCTTGAGTACACCCATAGCGAAGTAAGCTAGCTCGAGACGGACCCCAAAGTTTGTGGGGCGGTAACGGCATGAGTCCCCAAACGGGGGCTGTCGATACCACGTACGGGTCACAAATCCTAAATGATACAGTGCTCCTCGCACAATCGTAAATAAAGCAGTAGCATGGCATAAGTACAGGATAGTAAAAACACCTCAAACTAGTTTGTGGCCCCGAAATAAGAATGAATCAAGCTCGCTCGGGGGTCCCATATACCTCCCGGATGTGGATAGCGCGATAAATCAAGGAATGTATCAAGTACTCGGGGTCTTACAGACACAAGTGGGCGTTAAACCAAATATTATCTATCACCCACCGATGCCTCGCTTATTCAATTTTAGTTGTTAAACAGAAATTAAAGTGACGATAAGTAAAACTAGAATCATCTCCAACATCAACATGCGGCAATACATCAAGAATCAGGCATATGACGACACACATCAGCACTTGAGCAAGCAACTACTGGCGCAAGTCCAACTATCTACCAAACAACGGTAATAGGGTGTGTCCAAGGCAAAATGAGGCTGCAGGGATATATCGTGCGGAAACTAGAGCATCGCAACACGTATAGCAATAGATCAACGGAGGGAATAAAGACTATAAAAGTAAGATAGGTAGAAAGAGGAGATGCTGCTTTGAAAACATTGTCGAAGGTTTAACCGAAGATCGGGGCGAAGCTCACATCAACTCAACGGCCTTATCCGCGAAGAAGCAAAACACTGGAATAAACACCGGATGCAATATTTAATACAACGGCAGAAGATCGGCATGATGCATGTATGATGTATGACATGGCAAAGATGCGATGCGGTTAGATCATGTTAAGTGGAACCGGGGTCCCGACAATTAATTAGATGGTTCAAGTTATTTAGAACCCCGCAATTTAAATGTTGTTTAGCAAGGCAAGATAAGACACCGGTTCGCTACACAAGTTTAAATGAGGCCGATATGAGACTAGATTTGCCCGCATATGGGCCCCCTATTTAATTATTAGGTGAATCGGCATAAGGCCCCCAAACCAATGATATGCATGCGAGATGACAAGTAAATATGCAACAAGGTTATATTTTGCTTGTAAAATAGGGTTTGCGGGAAGGGGTTCACACATTAGGGTTCGGAAGATCTTGGGGTTCCGGGGTTCGGGGTCGGTCTCAGGGTCCAGGGTTCGACGGTTCGGTCTTGGCGGGAGCGTTCTCGGATTCCGGGGTAGGTCTTGTGCATCGGGGTCTCGGTGTCTGGGGCAGAACTTGTCGCGTCAGGCGCATCTTGTCGCGTGTGGTCTTCGGGTCCGGGGTCTCGATCTCATGCCGATGATCTTGGCATCCGTGTCCGGGGTTTTTGTTGACGGTCATGGCGTCCGGGATGAAGAACTGGCGTCTGGGGCTCTCGGCGTTTGAGCGGTCTTGCGCTTGGCGGTTCCATGTAGGAGGTCTTGGTGCTCAAAGGCGTGTCGACCTCGGTATCGCGGCCCTCGATGTGGTTTCTCTCGGGTTCAGCGCGGTGGTCCCTCTCGTGGCTACATGCACCTCCTTCGGATCAACGCGTTCGTGAGGAAGAACTTGAAGTCCGCGAGGAAGGTCTTGTCGGGGTTCGGCTTTGGGATCGATGGTGACTTGCGCTGGGTCTTGGCCATCACGGCAGACTCGGGATCGGGGCCTTCGTCCAATCTACAGTCTGGAAGAAGATCTTGAGGGTCGAAATCGCCCGCTAGCAGTACACCGGACGGGCGGAAGCTCGAGGACGCCACGGCCACAGACGGGCGGGACCAAGCTTGGCGAGGACGCGGGGGCTCGGGGAGAGCTTGAGTAGAGCGAGCAGCGATGCTCAGGCCGGGCGGCACTGAGAGGGCCGCGAAGAGCATGGAGGGGCAGCGACGGAGGCCACGCGGCCTTCGGGCCAGGCGGCGCGCATGACCGGAGGAAGGAGGGAGGTGAGGTGGAGGAGGCGGGCAGCGCGGGCGGAGCTTGGCGAGGCGGCGAGCCGGCTTCGGAGGTGCGGGGCCCGGCGGGCAGTGTCTTGTGTAGGCCGGCGGTGGCGGTTGAGGCGAGGCAGGCTGGCCTTTGGAGGAGTCGTGACGCGGGCGACTGGGACGGCCTTGAGCCGGGCAAGGCCGGGAAGGCCGAGGGGTCTGGCGGTGGTCTTTGGGAGGTGGCGCGGCGCAGTGCCAAGGCGGGGCGTCTGGCGAGTCAGCGGCGGCATGGAGCTGCGGGCCGCGAGGCGGCGAGGGCTGCGGGGCCTGCCGGAAGCGGGTCGGAAGTGGGGCTTGCGAGAGAGGGAAGGAGGCGACGGGAGAGGTAGGGACGAAGGGCGGTAGGCGTGGGGGAGGAGGGAGCTGGCGGTTGGGGCCATGGTGGGGCCAGGCGAGGAGAGGCGGGTCCGAGGTGAGGTGGGCGTGTAGCGTGGCGTCGCGTCGTGTCTGGGGCTCTTGTGGGCTGGCTACAGGTGTGTGTGGTGGCAGTGGAGGTCAGGTGGTCCGAGGTGGCGGAGTGGTGGGCTGGTTGGTGGGGAAAGCTGGGTAGTTTAGGATTAACAGGTGGTTAGGTGGATGACTTTTAAACTGGGTGGTCGCTCGGACTGACGGCCGTTCGATGCCCGCTAAAATAAAATAAATTTTTATTTGTTTAATTGGACCGTTTGCAAACCGCTCGCGGCCAAAACAAAATATTCCGGGGACCCGGTTTTGGTGGTTGAATAAAGATGGGGCGTTTGGAAAACAAAACAGGTTTTTGCGAAATAGTTTTAGACAAACAACATGATGATGACGATGCAATGCACAAATTCAACGCGATTTTCTAGTAGTGGTTTTGCGGGATGCCACAATTCGACACCACTAACAATGGATCTCGCCCTCGAGATCCGCCTCTTGGTACCGGAAGGAAGGGTCGGCGATCTGCGTCTTCGCGCTTCGTGTAGATCTTCGCGACACCACTAACGATGGTTCCTCCTTCATATTGAAAATCGGCGGCACCACCAACAAAGGGTCGTTGTTCCTGATCGTCGAGAGAACACTCCGGAGAACAAAGGACGAAGATAGAGGTATCAAACGAGAAGGCCACCCCTAACTTCCGTTAGAAGAGGGAAAAGTTACATTGATCCACCAGTTCGATGTACAGAGCGAACAGTAAGAATCGGGTAGGGTGATCAGTCCATCCCGGAACCAACTATCAACTCGATACATGAGTAGGAGAATCAGGCAACTCAACTCTCGAGATTTAGACTGAAGATCTTCATAGGTGGTAACCGGGACAAAGGAATGTTGCCGGTGAAAGTATGAAAGACACAATGATTAGGTTTCGCGGTGGTTCCATTGGCATGAACAACACATGCTCAAGGTTAACCCCAACTTCACCAATGCTCGTCCTTCTCATATGTTTCTCAACGACACTGATATCCAGCAAGGAACACATAGGGATAAAGAGCTCAAGATCAAAAGATTGGAGGAAGGGTACAACAAACGAGTTGCAGATTGACGATCGCAGCACCTCCGTTACAAAAGGGAGAAGCGAAACCCTAAAGGTACGACGGATACCCAACCACGAGAAAATCCTGGACTCGAAGAGAGAGAAGAGAGCGGATTCAAAACACGTAGAGGTAAGAGAGGAATAGCAAAGGGGTAAGGAGTAAAATCAGACCTAATCAGAACTATCCAACCGATTTTACAAAATAGTTTTGACACTCTACTTGGTAGTTAGCTAGGTTATCCTCAGGCTGGACTTGTGGGGTATCATAGCCGAGCTCGATACCACTCAGTAACACCCTCAGAATCGGACCTATGCAAGTTTGAGCAAAATTCGCCAAACCCGCATAGAAACGATTCAAAGGTGCTCACCAGCACTTCGTGCGGTGGAAAAGCAGTAATAACATTACACAACAGTCCTCGATGGGACCCACGAACAGATATATATATATGACTAATTCGTGAGTCAAGAATACAGATATAATATACAAGATCCAAATCACCTTGAAAAGCGGTAGAGCGTCCGACTACGGACAAGAAGCAAATGGGGCTAAGAGCCTCAAGAATAACCAATGGCGTCCATAACCTGCCCAAGCCGGAAGGGTAACCCCGCTAACGGCGTCGATCTCAAAACCTTAAACAAAAGGGTGCACAAGGGCAAAGGAAAAGAAGGAGCGTCAAGATCGAGGCCATGCAGCGAGGCTAGAATTCGGCGGTCCTCGCCTACATAGGTATGGTGGACTGAGCGGCAGCGGCAACATACACTAAACAACCTATAGAGACTCGATACAACCGGCGGTTATCAGAGAGAGGTGAGTATGACCTATTCGGATCCAACCTGAAGCTAACACCAAACAAACCCATCCTGGTGTTTCCCCCTCGAGACCAGACGAGGAAGTCAACCGAGGAACTCACACGGTTGGCAGTTTTACTTATTCAGTTATAGTGGTGGCAATTACTAGTCAGGTATAGATAATCGTCCTGATAAAGTAAGCAGTGGGCCCTTTTAGTTAATCATTCCGTTGTAGTTGCAGCAATTACTAATCAGATACAGGTAGCATGAGATAAACCCATAACCCAGCAGTTGTTGGTACTTTTATTCAGCCATTTCGTTGTAGTTGCAATACTTACTAGTCAGGTACAATGGTCGCAAGCGACACTCCAAACAAGCAATTGTGGGCAGTTTTATTAGTCATTCCATTGTAGTGAAGCTGATTACTAGTCATTATAAAGTCAAATTTATAACAATAAACTTTAGTTATGCTTGTCTATGATCAAGAAACTGTGCTCCAAGTCGTCCATATCCATGGACACGGCTTTGAAAGTTTTACCCGGCGGGTGCACCAATAGCAACACACGCTCGATCAACCTCGGAAAAACCAAATCAAAACCCAACGAGGCTTTCACGATTGAACAATCACAGATTGAGAAACATTTCAGGCCACCTTGAGTACACCAACGAAGTAAGCTAGCTCGAGACGGACCCCAAAGTTTGTGGGGCGTGATGTAACGACAAAGAGGTCCCCAAACGGGACTGTCGATACCACGTAAACGGGTCACAAATCCTAAGCGATAGTGTGCTCCTCGCACAATCGTAAATAAAGCAGTAGCATGGCATAAGTACAGGATAGTAAAACACCTCAAACTAGTTTGTGGCCCCGAAATAAGAATGAATCAAGCTCAGCTCGGGGGTCCCATATACCTCCCGGATGTGGATAGCGCGATAAATCAAGGAACAGGTATCAAGTACTCGGGGTCTTACGGGACACAAGTGGGCGTTCGGAAACCAAATATTATCTATCACCCACCGATGCCTCTGCTTATTCAATTTTAGTTGTTAAACAGAAATTAAAGTGACGATAAGTAAAACTAGAATCATCTCCAACATCAACATGCGGCAATACATCAGCAACTGTGGCATATGACGACACACATCAGCACTTGAGCAAGCAACTACGGCGCGCAAGTCCAACTATCTACCAAACAACAGGTAATAGGGTGTGTCCAAGGCAAAATGAGGCTGCAGGGGATATATCGGGTACGGAAACTAGAGCATCGCAACACAGATAGCAATAGATCAACAGGAGGGAATAAAGACTATAAAAGTAAGATAGGTAGAAAGAGGGAGATGCTCGCCTGAAAACATTGTCGAAGGTTTAACCGAAGATCGGTGACTCACATCAACTCAACGGCCTTATCCGCGAAGAAGCAAAACACTGGAATAAACACCGGATGCAATATTTAATACAACGGCAGAAGATCGGCATGATGCATGTATGATGTATGGCATGGCAAAGATGCGATGCGGTTAGATCATGTTAAGTGGAACCGGGGTCCCGACAATTAATTAGATGGTTCAAGTTATTTAGAACCCCGCAATTTAAATGTTGTTTAGCAAGGCAAGATAAGACACCGGTTCGCTACACAAGTTTAAATGAGGCCGATATGAGACTAGATTTGCCCGCATATGGGCCCCCTATTTAATTATTAGGTGAATCGGCATAAGGCCCCCAAACCAATGATATGCATGCGAGATGACAAGTAAATATGCAACAAGGTTATATTTTGCTTGTAAAATAGGGTTTATGGAAGGGGTTCACACATTAGGGTTCGGAAGATCTTGGGGTTCCGGGTTCGGGTCGGTCTCGTGGTCCGGTTCGACAGTTCGGTCTCGGAGGCGTTCGATTCGGTAGGTCTTGTGCATCGGGGTCTCGGTGTCGGGCAGAACTTGTGTCGGTCGGGCGCAGATCTTGTCGCGGTGGTCTTGTCCGGGTCTCGATCTCATGCCGATGATCTTGCATCCGTGTCCGGGTTTTTGTTGATCATGGCGTCCGGGATGAAGAACTGGCGTCTGGGGCTCTCGGCGTTTCAGAGCCGGGTCTTGGCGCGGCTTGGCAGTTCCATGTAGGAGGGCTTGGTGCTCCAGTGGGGTGTCTACCTCCAGGTATCGCGGGCCCTCGATGTGGTGTCTCTCGGTTCAGCGCCGGTGGTCCCTCTCGTGGCTACATGCACCTCCTCGGATCACGGCGTTTCGTGAGGAAGAACTTGAAGTCCGAGGAAGGTCTTGTCGGGTTCTCGGCTTTGGGATCGATGGTGACCGGGCGCGGGTCTTGGCCATCACGGCAGGACTCGGGATCGGGGCCTTCGGTCCACCTGCAGGCATGAGCCCGCAGACGGGCGGACCAAGCTTGGCGAGGACGCGGAGAGCTTGAGGAGTAAGCGAGCAGCGATGCTCCAGGCCTACGGGCCTGAGAGGTCATGAAAAGAGCATGGAGGGGCAGCGTCGGAGGCCACGCTGGCAGGCGGCTTCGGGCGAGGCGCAGCCGACGGAGGAGGAAGGAGGCGGAGGTGGTGGAGGAGCCGGCAGCCCGAGCGGCGGCCAGGCTTCAGCTGGCAGCGGCGGGGCTTATGGAGGCGGGGCAGGCGAGGCAGGTCTCGTGTGGGCAGCGGTGAGTTGGCGGCAGTGGCCTCTTGGAGGAGTCGCGACGCAGGCGACTCCGGGGCAGATGAGGCCAGGCTCGCGGAGGCAGCCTTGTGAGAAGGCCGAGGGTCTGCGGGGTGGTCTTTGGGAGGTGGCCTTGGGAGGGCGCATGTGAGCGGCTTGAGCCATGGCCAGCGAGGCTGAGCGGCGGGCAGCAGGCTGACGCCTGGCCACGGAGCAGGCGGGGAAGTGGGGCTGCAGAGAGGGAAGGAGGGCGGCAGGAGAGAGGTAGGGGGCGAGGCGGCGCGTGGGGGCTGGGGAGGGAGGCGGTTGGGGCCATGGTGGGGCCAGGCGCGGGAGGAGAGGGCGGGTCCGGGGTGAGGTGGCGTGTAGCGTGTCGCGTCGTGTCTTGCAGGCTGGGGTGGCTCAGCGTGTGCGTGTGGCGGTGGAGGAGGGTCCTGTGGTCCGGCTGGCAGGGAGTGGTGGGCTGGTTGGTGGGGGGGTTGGGTGAGAGAGGGAGAGAGAGTGGGGGGTAGGTGGCAGGCCAGGGTTGGTTAGGGGAGAGGGGTGTGCTGAGGTGGCGCATGGCTATTGGCCCGGGTGAGGTGGCCAGGGAGGAATGGGTAGAGAACTGGGTAGTTTTAGGATTAACAGGGTGGTTAGGTGGACCGACTTTTAAACTGGGGGTGGTCGTTCGGGTCGACCCGTTCGCCCGCTAAAATAAAATAAATTTTTATTTGTTTAATTGGACCGTTTGCAAACCGCTCGCGGCCAAAACAAAATATTCCGGGGACCCGGTTTTGGTGGTTGAATAAAGATGGGGCGTTTGGAAAACAAAACAGGTTTTTGCGAAATAGTTTTAGACAAACAACATGATGATGACGATGCAATGCACAAATTCAACGCGATTTTCTAGTAGTGGTTTTGCGGGATGCCACAGGCTTATTGCTTAAGATTATCTAGAATGTTTCTGGTGGCTTATTAGATGATTTTATGCTTGGATTGCATCTGGTTCAGATGATATTGTTGCTTGGGAAACATGCTTGTTAAAGCTAATGACTTGATAACTTTCCACTATTATTTGATTTATGGTCATGATCATGATCGGATGAAACCACTGTCTTAGTGTTGTTGGCTTGGGAATTAACATGAGGTTTGAGATCATAGTGAAGTTTAACATAGGAATATCCTAGTTATGATTCCTGTGTTAACATGAAAATGATTAGTAAGTTGGTTGTCTGAATTTGTGATGATTAAATGTCTATCCTGATTCATAATGGATTGTTCTTGTGACACCATCATGGTATGGAACACAAGTTTGATTCTAACCCATTGATTGGGTTGTTTTATGCTTAAGACAAATTTGGCTTTAAAAGATAAATGGAAATGTTCTTTTCTGAATTCCCTAAGACCAGTGATGTTGGTCTGAGGCTTAGGGATTCAGATCTTATCTAGTTGATTCATATAGATAGTCCTGGTAGTGATACCAGCTATTCTTTGTTGAATCAAAGCTTGGAAAAATGATAGTAAGCTTGATCATGATCTGGATCCAAAGGATTAGTTTCTAAGGTGCTACCCTTTCTTTAGGGATGTGCCTAGAAATAGATCATAGATATATTTATGCTTGAATTGTAAGATATAGCCTAATAACCAGAGCAATGATGTTGCTCTGAGGTATGGCTGGCTTGTACATGGATGTTTGCTTTTAGAGTTTGAAATACCTATGATGGATTCACCCCACTTGGGTGCTTTCTGAGGGTTTGTTTTATAAAGCAACACATGCTTCTATCTAGATGATATGATTAGATCATGTGAAGGTTTTATGAAACTCACAACATAATCTGATGTTTGTGGAGTAAGGTGGTGATGAGGATCTTGTCTTGTTGTGCTTATGTGCTTGATCTTGGGCTAGCCTGCTCCTCCTAGCTCCTGGATTTGTCCTTGAGCTAGCCTGCTCCTCCTAGCTCCTAGACTTGTCCTTGCTATCCACCTGATCCTTCCCTCTCCTTATGTCACCATCCTGGTGATGTTTGGTTGATCCTTGGTGGTTTAGTTTGGCTATTGTGCTTGGTAAGCTGTTGTCGAAGCTGGTTGTTCTTATCTACAGGCAGTGGATAGATGCACTAGTGCCTCTCCACGGCTGTGCTTGTGGTTTTGTGAGTTTGGGGCTGTGTTGTGAGGTCGACATCACATGCATGTTGATGTGTGTCCTGCCTGTGTGCTTGTTGTGCACTTGTGGATATGCTTTGAAATTTTGAAGTTACTTTGATCAGATTACTTTCATCTGGATGGTGAAATTTGCCCCTCTTCTTTATAATTTCTCAATGATGAATTTGTCTAGTGCACTTCACTGACATGTCTGAGAGAAAAATAATACTAACTTTAACCTTTTATTTTTTTGTACTTTTTCTGTTTGTTGCAGGTACAGATATAAAGATGAAGATTTTAGTGTAGGTTTACTTTTATAGAATAGTTAGTAAGTAGTCCAATGTAATCTTCTTCATATTTTTGTATTTTTCTTTTTATTATTTTGTAATCTTAATTTTATTATTTTGTAATAAAGATTACATTATTATTAATAAAGAATATTCTTATTCTTTATATATTTGCTTTTATGAATTGTGTGGATGATTTCAATAAGTTATAATTTTTGTAACTTGATTATATATTGATGATAAGAAATAAGTTTCATATTCATTATTGTTTATCTTTGGATATAATTTAAGTTGTAATATTTATCTCTTAATTAAATTAAGATTCAAAACTTATTCCTAATTCACTTGAATTATAATTCAAACACTCAAGTTTAAAATTCAAATTCATTTTAAAACACATAATTCCTTAAAGATCATATATAAGTTTATAACAATCATCCTTTAAGACTCAACCTAATCTCAAAGTATGAAAGAAGCATTGATCACTTAAGGTTTTTTTATTTGGCGAAAATTTTACCCACATTTTCACAGATGAATGCAAGCAACATTGCATATTCCTAAATCTACCCTTCGTTAGTTTCTAAATGCTGGGATGTTACAGACTTCCCCCTTAAATTAAACTTCGTCCTGAAGTTTGTGGAGATATACCTGAATAGTTCTGGATAGGCTTTTCTTAAATCCTCTTCTTTCTCCCATGTGGCTTCCCTTTCAGGGTGATGTTCCCACTATACCTTGCAATATTTGATTGCTCTGTTTCTTAATATTTTCCTGTTTTTTTCCAAAATATTACTAGGCTTTTCAATATAAGTCAGGTCTGCTTGTAGTTCTATCTCTTGATGTGGGATTGCATCATCTGGAACTTTTAAACATTTACGAAGTTGTGACACATGGAAAACATTATGCACTTGAGCCAATCTTGATGGTAACTCTAAAGCATAAGCTATAGTTCTGTTTTGACTCAGTATCTTGAATGGTCCGATATATCTTGGACTCAATTTCCGTTTAACTCCGAATATTTTCACCCCTTTCATTGGACTTACTTTCAAATAGACCATATCTCCCACTTCTGGATGCCATGATCTTCGACTTTGATCCGTATAACTTTTCTGCCTACTCTAGGCTATTTTCAGTCTATCCCTGATCTTATCAATGATGTCTTGTCTTTCCTTGATATAATCTGGCGCAAATTCTTTGTTGCTTCCAGGTTCATACCAACATATTGGTGATCTACACTTCCTGCCATACAGAACCTGATATGGATCTGCCTTCAGACTACTCTGATAGCTATTATTGTAAGAAAATTCTACCAATGTTAGATGATCTTCCCATGTTCCTCCAAAATCTAATGCACAAGCCCTTAACATGTCTTCTAGTATTTGGTTTGTTCTTTCAGTTTGACCTCCTGTCTCAGGATGATATGCCGTGCTGAAATCTAACTTTGAACCAAGTGCTTCATGCAATTGCTTCCAAAATGCTGAAGTAAACACTGATCCCCTGTCAGTTATGATCTTTTTGGGTACTCCATGCTTACTTACTATCTCTTTGACATATACTTGAACTAGCTTCTCGGCATTATCTTTTTGATTCACCGGAATAAAATGTGCACTCTTAGTGAGTCTGTCCAAAATTACCCATATCATATCCTTCCTTTTTGGTGTCATAGGCAATCCTGTAATGAAGTCCATACCTATTTCCTCCCATTTCCATTCAGGAATTTCTAAGGGTTGTAATGGTCCTGCTGGACTTTGATGTTCAACTTTCACCCTTTGACAAGTATGGCATTCATATACATATTTAGCAATATCTCTTTTCATGTTATTCCACCAAAATAGTTCTTTCAAATCCATATACATCTTAGTACTCCCTGGATGTATAGAATATGGAGTATCATGTGCTCCTCTCAGTATGACATCTCTAATATCCGTCACATCTGGAACACATAGACGGTCTTGAAACCATAAATACCCATAATCTCCAAGGCGAAAAACTGATTTTTGCCCTTGAGATATTCTCCGAATTTCCTCAGCAATAAAAGGATCTTCTGCTTGATGTCTAAAAATTTCTTGCTTAAGATCACTGTCCTGCTCTACAACTACCTGCATAGTAGCTAATCCTCCAAGAACCTCTGTTCTGATAAATTGAAGCTCTAAACTTTCCAAGTCCATTTGTAACTCTTTTGGTAACTCCCTATTGCTTGGCTGAATATCTGCACTCTTTCTGCTTAAAGCATTTGCTACAACATTTGCTTTCCCTGGTGTGTAGTTGATTGTTAAATCATAATCCTTGATTAGTTCCAACCAACGCTTCTGTCTCATATTCAATTCCTTTTGAGTGAAAAAATATTTGAGACTTTTATGGTCTGTGTATAACTCACATCTGGCTCCATAAAGAAAATGCCTCCATCCTTTCAATGCAAAAACTACTGCTGCTAACTCTAAATCATGAGTTGGATAGTTGACTTCATGTGGTTTCAGTTGTCTTGAACCATAAGTAATCACTTTCCGATCTTGCATTAATACACAACCCAAACCTTCTTTAGACGCATCACAGTAAACGGTGAAGTCCTTCCCTGTTTCAGGAACCGCTAAGATTGGAGTTGTGGTTAATCTAGTCTTCGACTCTTGGAAACTTGCTTCACATTTCTCATCCCACTTGAATGGTGTATTTTTCCTTAATAATTTGGTCATTGGTTCGGCTATTTTGGAGAAACCTTCAATGAATCTCCGATAATAACCAGCCATTCCTAAGAAACCTCGAATTTGCTTCACATTGGTCGGTGCAGTCCACTCTAGTACTGACTGAACTTTAGATGGATTCACAGCAATTCCATCCTTACTGATCACATGACCGAGGAATTATACCTCATCAAGCCAAAATTCACATTTACTGAACTTAGCATAAAGCTTATGTTGTCTTAAAGTCTGCAATGCTATTCTTAAATGATTAGCATGCTCTTCCTTATCCTTGGAATATATCAGAATATCATCAATAAAGACTATGACAAACTTGTCCAAATATGGCATGAAGATCTTGTTCATCAGATTCATGAATATTGTCGGTGCATTGGTCAAACCAAATGGTACTACCAGATACTCATGGTGTCCGTATCTTGAGACAAATGCTGTTTTTGGAACATCTTCCAGCTTGATTTTTATTTGATGGTATCCAGATCTTAAATTGATCTTTGAAAATACTCCAACCCCTTTCACCTGATCAAATAAATCTTGAATTCTTGGTAAAGGGTACTTATTCTTGATAGTCACGTTGTTCAGATTTCTATAATCACCACACATCAGTCTTCCACCATCTCTCTTATCCACAAGGATTACTGGTGTTCCCCATGGAGGTACACTTTCCTGTATAAATCCTTTTCTAGATAACTCATCAATTTGCTCTTTGAGTTCTTTCAACTCTTTGGTTCCCATTTTATATGGTGCTTGAGCTATTGGTGTTGCACCAGGAATTAGGTCAATGGTGAACTCTATCTCCCGGTCTGGTGGCATTCTCGGTAGCTCTGTTGGAAAAACATCTTGGAATTCATTAACTATAGGAATCTCTTCCAATTTAACTTCTTTCATTGAATTCAACTACAGATCCACCATGATATGACTGTGCTTATCTGCTTGGTAAACTATCCTTGCTCCACTTTGAATTTTGATTGAGACAGTTTTCTCCTCACAATTTATCTGAGCTCTGTGTTCCATCATCCAATCCATCCCTAGCACTACTGCAATTCCCTTCAAAGGAATCACATAAAGGTCTGTGAAATATGTACAACCACAAATCGATATAACCTGATCTTGTTTTATGTGGCGTATAATCACATTCCCTCCTGCCGTAACTACGGTCATAGGACTTTCTAACGTTGCCCTTCTAATCCCGAACTTATCACAAAATTCTTCAGAAATGAATGAAGTAGTTGCACCAGTATCAAATAGAACTTTTCCAGGATTGGTAAGGATATTGAGAGTACCTATCACTGCATGCTCCGAATTATCCACCTCCTCGAGGGTTGCACAATTCAGTTTCCCAGTAGGCCGGTTCCTCTTGCCATTGTTGTTCTTGCCATTATTTCCTCCTTTATTGGTCTGTCCATTTCCTCCACTGGCTTGTCCTCCTCCCTTGGTAGGCCATCCTCCAGGTGATTTGCTCGGACAATCTGGCTTGATATGCCCCTTCTGACCACAACCGTAACAGATCACTCTGGGCTTTTGCATTCCTCCGAAATGCCCTGGAATTCCACAATTGTTACAAATAACATTCCTTCTCAGATTGGATTGATTTCCACCACTACCCTTGTTATTGTTATTTTTGTTGTTGTTGTTGCCATAATTCCTATCCCGAAGTTTGAACTCCCGGTTAGGTTTGTGTTTGCTTGCCTGAATTCTCTTGGTTTCCTTCTTGGCTCTCTTCCTCTGATCCTCTTGGACATTCTTGTAGTCATCCTCAAAAGTAATGGCTGCATCCAACAACTGTTGATAAGTTTGCTTATTGGCTAACCTTAGATGCATCTTCACAAATGGATTTAATCCATGCAGGAAATGCTTCTTTCGCTTCTCTTTAGTGTTGAAATCCTCCTCAGCATATCGAGACAGTTGGCTAAACTCCCGGATGTACTTCATGACACTAGTATATCCTTGCTGAAGCTTCTCAAATTCTCTCCGCTTCAACTCCATAACACTTTCCGGAACATGATATTCACGGAATCTCTGCTTGAACTCTTCCCAAGTAAACTCCCTTCCTGGTTGTTGCATGGCAAACTGATTTTCCCACCATGATGTTGCAGGTACAGTCAGAAGATGAGTTGCATACCTCAATTTCTCCTCATCATTGCAACCTCGTTTTCACTTCCTTTCAAGATTCGCTAGCCGTCTTACGCATCCATTGGTTCAGGAGTTGATGCAAAAGGTAACAGTCTTGCATTCTGGAAATCAGATAGACTCCTCCACCTTCAGGTGCCCTCTGATTTGCTCGTCCCAGCAACTCTTCCATGAACTTGTTCTAGGTTTCTTGTATCATTTGCATGCATTGCATGAAATTCTGCTCCATTAACAGCCTCATTGGTGGTGGTAATGCTCGTTGATTGGGTTGTTTTATGCTTAATACAAATTTGGCTTTGAAAGATAAATGGAGATGTTATTTTCTGAATTCCCTAAGACCTGTGATGTTGGTCTGAGGCTTAGGGATTCAGATCTTATCTAGTTGATTCATATAGATAGTCCTGGTAGTGATACCAGCTATTCTTTCTTGAATCAAAGCTTGGAAAAATGATAATAAGCTTGATCATGATCTGGATCCAAAGGATTAGTTTCTAAGGTGCTACCCTTTCTTCAGGGATGCACCTAGAAATAGATCACAGATATATTTATGCTTGAATTGTAAGAAATAGCCTAATAACCAGAGCAATGATGTTGCTCTAAGGTCTGGCTGGTCCTTGTACATGGTTGTTTGCTTTTAGAGTTTGAAATCCCTATGATGGATTCACCCCACTTGGGTTCTTTTTGAGGGTTTGTTTTATAAAGCAACACATGCTTCTATCTAGATGATATGATTAGATCATGTGAAGGTTTTATGAAACTCACCAAAGAATTTGATGTTTGTTGTGTAAGGTGGTGATGAGGATCTTGTCTTGCTGTGCTTCTATGCTTGATCTTGGGCTAGCCTTCTCCTCCTAGCTCCTGGATTTGTCCTTGAGCTATCCTGCCCCTCCTAGCTCCTAGACTTGTCCTTGCTGTCCACCTGATCCTTCCCTCTCCTTATGTCACCATCCTGGTGATGCTTGGTTGATCCTTGGTGGTTTAATTTGGCTATTGTGCTTGGTAAGCTGCTTTCGAAGCTGGCTGTTCTTGTCTGCAGGTAGTGGAGAGATGCACTAGTGCCTCTCCACGGCTGTGCTTGTGGTTTTGTGAGTTTGGGGTTGTGCTGTGAGGTCGACATCACATCACATGCATGTTGATGTGTGTCCTGCCTGTGTGCTTGTTGTGCACTTGTGGATATGCTTTGAAATTTTGAAGTTACTTTGATCAGATTACTTTCATCTGGCTGGTGAAACTTGCCCCTCTTCTTTATAATTTCTCAATGATGAATTTGTCTAGTGCACTTCACTGACACGTCTGAGAGAAAAATAATACTAACTCTAACCTTTTATTTTTCTGTACTTTTTCTGTTTGTTTTGCAGGTACAGATATAAAGATGAAGATTTTAGTGTAGGTTTTCTTTTATAGAATAGTTAGTAAGTAGTCCAGTGTAATCTTCTTCATATTTTTGTATTTTTCTTTTTATTATTTTGTAATCTTAATTTTATTATTTTGTAATAAAGATTACATTATTATTAATAAAGAATATTCTTATTCTTTATATATTTGCTTTTATGAATTGTGTGGATGATTTCAATAAGTTATAATTTTTGTAACTTGATTATATATTGATGATAAGAAATAAGTTTCATATTCATTATTGTTTATCTTTGTATAGAATTTAAGTTTTAATATTTATCTCTTAATTAAATTAAGATTCAAAACTTATTCCTAATTCACTTGAATTATAATTCAAACACTCAAGTTTAAAATTCAAATTCATTTTAAAACACATAATTCCTTAAAGATCATATCTAAGTTTATAACAATCATCCTTTAAGACTAAACCTAATCTCAAAGTATGAAAGAAGCATTGATCACTTAAGGTTTTTTATTTGGCGAAAATTTTACCCACATTTTCATAGATGAATGCATGCAACATTCCATATTCCTAAATCTACCCTTCGTTAGTTCCTAAATGTTGGGATGTTACAGCTACCCTCGGTCCTCTGGAGTTTGCGCACGACACCAAACAGCTCAACTGGCTACACGCCCTTCTTCATGGTGCACGAGTGAAGTGCTACCCGCATGATGCCACAAGGCCCCACGGTCGTCGCCACAAAGCGTTTAATCGACGGCCGCACTCGAAGACGCCGTAGAAACACTCGACGAGGCACGTGACATAGTAGATGTCGTGGGAATGACCACGGCAGATGCTGCAATCGGCAGCGAGTAGTAGAACATGGGGCAAGGGCGGCCATCCATCTACGGTGCGAGATAAGGGCGGAGACACAAGGATTTACCCAGGTTCGCCCCCCCGGAGGGTAAAGACCTACTCCTGCTAGATTGTATTATGGTGAGAGAACAACAGGGCGAGCTCGGCGGCTAGGCAGCGAGTCGCTTGGGTGTATGAAGGAACGTATCCTCTATGCGTCCTCTAGGGAGGTTTATATAGACTCACCTCCCTAGGGTTTACGGATCTCAACCGAATCAGTTACCGACTCGACGATCCTATGACCTAATCTGACTGAGCATGTCTACGCTTCTGGGCCTTCAGCTTCTAGTCGCTTGAGTCCACGCCAGATCTTGATCCAGTCGCCGTCCTGCAGGCCCACTCACTGGTACCTAGGCCAGTCGAAAACGTCCTGTTGGGTATACCCCGGTAGGCATATCCCCATCAGTAGTCCCCGAGGCCGTCGTTGATTGGTCGCAGGTGTTCGTTGGCAGTCGGCGTATACGGGTCCAATGCGGATGCCCAGTCGAATCGGCGGCGGACTCCTGAATAAAGGAAAAACTAGTTATTCTAGTCGCAATGACGGCAACCAATCGGGTCGCAGCTCAGCGAACGGGTCGGCGAATACTCAGTCACTGTTGTAGTCATCGGGTTGGAGAGTCGTCGAGTCGCGCGGAGCGATGAGTCGAATGGTTGAAGTTGGACAGTCAAATGGGGTCAAAACTAGCCGTTGGGGTAATCCAACGGTAACTTTGGCGTAATTACCGCGTAGTAACGGCTCCCGAAATTGGCGGGTAGCAACCGCTATATAAGGAGAATGGCATGCGATCGGGGAAACACTCCTTCGTCTTTCCTCCGATTTCGCCCATCTCCGTTTCCACTCTGCATCGCGATCCAACCGATCCAGAGAGCCCCGACCTCCGTGAATATTCCAACCAATGCCCCCCTCCACCGAACCATGGGGCAGGTCCAAGTGCTGCTATGGCGCCATCGCCCTTCAAGAGGCCGGGATCAGCGGCAGATGGCGCATCCCGCGGAGAAGTGACCGGACCCGCACGAGGAGAGTCCATCGCTTCACCAGCCACAGGCGGGGGGTTTCTCTCTCTCTTCTTCGGCGTTGCGTTTACTACGGGATCCAGCCGTCGGACCTGGGCCCGCATAGCATCGAGCAGTTCGCCATTTTCGTGGCGTTCTACGAGTGCTATCTCGGCTGCAGTCCCTACTTCCCCTTGTGTCAAGATCTGTTCCATGGGAGGATTAGTCGCGAAGAATCAGGCGGCCTGATGTTGGCTGCGGGTGGCCTGACATTTCAGCTGAAGTCAAAGGCGTCGTTCTCTGACCTGATACTGCCCGCCAAGGCGGCAAATGAATGGAAGAAATCCTGGTTCTACGTCACCGAGTCGACTCCAGACGACGGGGTAGCGCTTCCAAGGTACTCCGCCGACCGGCCCGAACCGCGTCGGCTCCAGGTCGGCAAGCTCCCATTAGATCAGCGGATGGTTGTCGACGAGATGTTGCAAACCATCCACGGTCTGAAGAAGAAGGGCCTCCAAACCATCAACCTCTACAACTGCTGGCTCGGGCGGCGGCTCGGGCCCTTGGCCCGTAGCGAACATTATATGTACAAGTATACGGGCAGGAAAGACCCGACGAAATCCTGCCTCGTCGAGTGGAAACTCGAAGACTACATCCTGGCCCTGAAGAAGATTACCCAGGCAGCGTACCTGGACGCGAAGGCCGGGGTCGCCCCCTATACCGCGAGGCGCCCAGCTCCGACGGTAAGTCGCCATTTTCGCCACCATTCGCAGTCGCAGATGATGCTTTCGCGGTTATGCTGACGTTGTCTCATGCTTGCTGTAGTTGTTCCAAGTGGCGGAAGGGTGGCTCCCACCCGCAGCCGATGAGAACTCGAGCTCGTCCGTCCAGGACGGGAGTGAGTCGCCACCCGCCAAAGCGACGCCGGGAGCGACGAGGGTGATGACGACGACGGCGACGAGGACGAGCCCATGGGAGACGCTGCTCCGACGGTTCGCAAGACTCGCGGGCAACATCAGCGCGATCTCGAGGCGAGTAGAAGCCTCGAACCTCATGATGACGATGGCGACGAGCTCCCCGAGCACACCTCACGCCGTAAGGCCACGCCGTCAAAGAAGAAGAAGGAGGAGGTGAAGGCTCCACCAAGGAAGAAGACGAAGCCGACAAAGCAAACATCTCCGCCCCGATCTGCGACCAGTTCTGACGCCACCAGCTCGGCTAAGGGCGAAGCGGCGCGCACGATCGTAGAATCGGATGTTGCCGCTCCCCTGGACGAGGTACCTCTGGCATCGCTTCCACCCCCATTCTCCCCGGTCTCCGGGTTGGGGGCTACTCCAGCCGCAGCAGCTTCGCCTCCCAGGAAAGCTCCCGCAGCTGTCATCACGGAGGCTCCTACCACGGCCTCGTCTTCGAAGAACCCCTCTGTGTCTTGGGCACACGGTGTGTTCGAGACGGGCCTCAGTCAGAAATTGGGGCCCGAGCTAGAAAAACCGGCCAGCATTCGCACCGGTCTGCGGTTCATACCAGTCGCCAAGTAAGTTTTGTTCATCTGTTTGTCTTCCGTTGTAAAATCAGACAGTTTTACTCATATTGTTGTTTCATAGGACTGGAGTTAAAAAGATCGGCCATCCTTCCGTGGCCAAGGTTCCGCCAGTCGTCACCGAGGAGGACCCCTCACGGAAGAGGAAAACCGACGAAGTCGCTGCTCCCGCCGATGGTGCCAAGAGGCCAAAAGTCGACGACGTCGTCACGGTCTCCGACGATACGGCGGTTGATCAGAGCGAACCTCCGACTGCGGCGAAAGTGGCCTCGAAGACCAAGGAGGATGTTGCCTTGCCTGAAGTGGGCGAGCCAGCTCCTAGTGGTGCTGTGGCGTCCTCTGCGACTTTCCCCCGCTTCATGGCCAAAGCGGCCTCAGCGAGTGGCACGGTGCTAGCGAGCCGGACGCCTGGGGTCGCTGAGACGGACGTCGAGCAGCGTCGCGGCCACACTCCAGTCGTACTTGCGTCTGTGGACGCGCTGCAACTTCACGGCATGTTGGGCGCTGCCATCCAGGTATGTCCAGTCCGCGAGGATCGGGCCACTGAATTTCAGTGGTCGAATTCTTAATATTTTTGTAGCGTCCAGTCCCCGAGTGCCTAGTCGCTGAATTTCAGCGGGTGGGCACTTAGGATTTTCAATGTCCAGTCCCCGAGTGCCTAGTCGCTGAATTTCAGCGGGTGGGCACTTAGGAATTTCAATGTCGTTGACGTTGTATTGGGTGCGCAGGGCTTGCAGCTCGAATCGGCCGATCGGCTTGCTGCAAAGTGTTGCATGGAGAAGGAACTTGTTTCCATCCAGGAGACGAACAAGGGACTCCAAGCAATCGCTGCCAAGGCGGAGGAGGTCTGCCAGGGCCTTGTCCCAGCGGGTGACCTGACGGCGGCTCAATCTGCTTTGAGTACGGCCGAGAAGCGGATCGCTGATCTGGAGCGCGAGCTCAAGGAAGCGAAGGCGGAGGCGAGCTCGGCAGATGGGCGAGCGAAAGCTGCTGTTACGGCTGCCGCTGAAGAGCGAAAGGTGTCTGGTGCCCTCGTTGTTGGGTTGTAGAACGACTTCTACTCGCTTCAACCACTTCATCACGGGCTTCTGCCGTCCTTTAATTGGTAAACTTTTCTTCCTCTGCCTGCAACAGCCACGTTGTGGGGTCGTTGATGTACTCACTGCCGACCTCTGTCCATAGGCCGGATTATTGACAGCTCGTAGGAGGCGCAGTCGTACGACGCGCGACAGTGTGTGACCACTCTGGTCTACTCGGCCGCGTTGTCCGCGACTTGCATTCGAGCGTACCTTCAAGAGATATCGCCTACGGAAGTGATTTCCAGTGACCTCGTCGAGGTATGGCGTTATCTGGAGAAGGCTCCGTCAGTCGTCGAGTTCATGACGCGGTCGGCCTTCCGGCGCGGCGCGGCCATGGCGCTTAGCCTTGGGCTTGCCCATTTCCTGGAGGACTTCGACCTTGATGATGTGATGAGTGGCTACCCCTCGTCGATAGGCTCTGTGGAGATTGCCGAGGTGCTGAAGCTAACGGACCGGGCCGCGGTGTACTCCGACCGTGTTTGGGTGATGGGCGACCTCCTCCCCTACCAGGAGACGACTGTCGCCCCCAACGACCCTGAGCCGAAGCATCGGGACTTCAAGGTCGAGCAGCCGTTCCATGCAGTAATGGCGGGTGAGTTGACGACGTACCCGTTGAACCCGTACGTGCCCTTCATTCGCAACCGCAGGGGTGGCGACGAGTCGGCGTCGGAACCTGCAGAGTAGAAGCATTGTGCCCTGGGGCATTAGTAGAAAATAGCCATTGGACTTATCTTGTAATTTGGAATGACTTTGTTCTGCTGTAACGCGAATTCGTGTTGTTTTGTGGATTGTTTCGTGATTTTGATTGTTGATTGGGCGAGTCCCCGAGCGCGTCCGCCCTTTTTATGGGGTTTACCTCGTTTGTTATGTGTTTGCGATTTTGAATGTTTTTTCAATTGTTTTTGCTATTGAGGTCGACTCGCCCGAGCTCGGAGAGCCAGTCGCCGAGCGACTCCCGTGAGTGCTCTTTACTTGACTGTTTCCGTCTTGCGAGGTCGTGGCGAGTCCCCGGCGTGGTACTTGGTGGTTCTAGTCGCAGCTCAAGGTAGGTGAGGACTAAGCGTTAGAGTAGCCGCGTCCTCTGCGACCCAAAGGATCGATCGCCTGTGATCTGGGAAGGCTCTCATACTTGGCGTTTTTCCCTAGTCGCTCGTGCTTGACTGGTCGTCAGTCCCCGAGCGTGATACTTGGCCGTTCGAGTCGCTGTGCCTAGGATGCGGAGGACCTTGGTCGCTGTGAGGAGCGAGGGCAGTTGTCTTGGCTTGTTAAGCCAGTCGAGCTAGGCGACTCCAATGGGGCTCCGGGTTGTCGTTTTTCGTGGACGTTACAAGTCCTGGGGTAACCCAGTTCCCTCGGAACGCACTACTTGGCCGTGTCGGTCGTTGTACCAGAGGTTGACTTCTGCGGTGCGCTTGACGCTGTTATTATGAGTGCGAGTGGCACAAGACACGGAGAGTAGACGCAATTTGCGGTAACCGATCTGTTTTATTTCATAGCAGGTGGACAGTACATGTATGGAGTTCTAGGAGTAGAACTTCCGTAGGAGGTTACATTCCACGGTCGCTTGACGTCGAGTTTCCCGTCTCCTCGGACGTCGGTGAGATAGTAGGCGTCGTTGTCGAGGACTCGCCCGATGGCGAATGGTACCTCCCAAGGGGGGGAGAGCTTGTGCATGCCCTTCTTGTCCTGGATGAGGCGTAGCACCAGGCCGCCTTCCTGGAAAGTGCGAGTCTTTACTCGTCGGCTATGGTAGCGGCGGAGCCCTTGCTGGTAGATGGCGGTGCGGGAGCGAGCTAGGTCGTGTGCCTCGTCGAGTTGATCGACTCCATCCTGGCGTGCGAGTTCGTTTGCGGCCTCTGTGTAGTTGACCACCCTGGGCGAGTCATGCTCTAGATCGGTGGGCATGACTGCCTCGGTGCCGTACACCATGAAGAAGGGGGTGAACCCTGTCGACCTGTTGACGGAGGCTCCTTTGGCGAAGTTGGTGACGTTGTCCGTGATGATGCTGTTTGGGAACCCGTAGCGATAGATGAGCTCGCGTAGGAACTTGGTGGCGGTCTTCCCGTCGCATTTCCGGACTGTCTTGGCCTCCACCCATTTTGTGAATTTGTAGACTGCGACCAGGAGGTGGGTGAAGCCGGAGGGGGCCTTCTTGAAAGGGCCTACCATGTCCATACCCCACACGGCGAACGGCCAGGTGATGGGGATTGTCTTGAGCGCCGAGCTCGACAAGTGGGTCTGGTTGGCGTATTTCTGGCACCCGACGCACTGCTGGACAATGTCGACAGCGTCTGCGTGTGCGGTGGGCCAGTAGAAACCGTGTCGCATAGCCTTTGCAACCAGAGAGCGGGCGCCGGCATGGTGGCCGCAGTCGCCGGAGTGGATGTCTTGGAGGATTTTGCGTCCCTCAGCGGGTTGAACGCAGTGTTGGAACACGCCGGTCACGCTACGCTTGTGGAGCTCGCCGTTGATGATGACGAAGGATTTGCAGCGGCGTACTATCATCCAGGCGTCCGTTTCGTCTGCTGGCAAGGTGCCAGCCTCCAGGTAGGCAATGTACGGCGTGGTCCAGTCGGCTGGCTCGGCGATGAGTGCGAACAGGGCTGCCTCTGGTTGCAGCGGGATTCCGATGTCGATCTACCTTGGGGGAGAGATGGAAGGCTTGGTGATGGTCTCGAGGAAGACGCCGGCGGGTGGTGCGAGTCGAGCCGAGCCGATGCGAGAGAGTGCGTCGGCCTTCTCGTTCTTGTGGGAGAAGTTTTAGAGGGTTTAAGGGAAGTTGGTTTATGCATTGAGTTTGTTCTTGTGCATTTGCCTCTCATGCTCTTGCATCTTTGTTGTTGCTTAGCATGTGGTATATATAGAGGAAACTCCACCAATGATAATGATTGGCAATATATGCAATGAAATTCAAGTTCATCACACATGCATAGATTGTGGGGGAGTTTGCTCTATATATGGTGGTGGTACCAATATCACATACTTTTGTAGTATTTGATATTGGTATTACCATTTTATTCATTAAAATTTCTTATATAAACCCTCTTAAAGGGATTGTCATCAATTACCAAAATAGGGGAGATTGAAAGAACATGTTGGGCTCCCATGTGTGGTTTTGGTATTTAATGACAATATTTATGGACTAATGTGTGTATTAACTTATACTTGTAGGATTTATCCATTGGCATCGCTTGGAGCATGTGTTGGCTTCAAGTTCGATGAAATGCAAAGAAGATATGTTGGGCAAGCTCAATATGCGAGGTCGATGATGAGGAATTAAGGAGGGCGTTCCATCTTGAGAAGGGCAAGATCGCTCACATCAAGCTCAAGTGGAATGCTCAAGGCAAAGGTATAATCTTGATAGGTTTGCTCTTTTGCCGGTCTCACGTCGTTGGTGTGAGACCGGGTTTAGGATAGATAACCGTACTATCAAGAGAGGCTCTCATATGAGTAATTCGGTCACATCGTTCCGAGAGCTCAAACCTTTGCATACTTGCATCATCATATTTGGTTGTTATTTGGTCTTATCCATGTGATGATATAGAGCTTGTGGTAATCTCCATAACAAGATCTTGTTCATCTAAATCGGATCTCCCATTTGTATCTTGTTGCGATTTTGATTTATGCGGCTTTTCGGTTTCTCACCAAGTGAGGTATATCACATTATTCTACTTGATACTTTCTCACTTGGTGATAATCAATATTTCCAATTTTTATCTAGCACCTATGTGACACATTTGCTCATACAAGTTCCAATTTGATTGAATGGCTTTATTGATCTTATGTTGGATCTTGTATATGAGAATGGTTCTTGGTATGTGTTTCCTCATATTTAGATATTTATATTTGCATGGAAACCATTTGCTTCAAGTTACTCTAATCACTAGTGATTGTGTGACTATTGGAAGCTACCAAGAATCTTGTTTGAAGTATCATGCTCAATTCTTATATTTAGTTATATGCTTCTTGTTGTGTGTATATGATCTTGGATATCCGTATGAACTACCTAGGGAAAATTATTCCCAATATTTCTTGTCCTTGGACAATGAGTACTCAATTTAAGGTAGAATTTGTTGATCATATTCACTTTGGCCTTTGTTTAATTTTATCCTATCTTTGGCCAAGAAAATGTTTTATGTTGTCTCCCAAGCTTCCTTGCTTCTTTTGGATCTTCTTATTTTATTGATATCCTCTTGTATTTTAGTTAATGTAGGTAGTAGTGATGATCCCATTTGTGTGCATTTTGCATTCTAAAGGAAAATCCTACATAATGCACTATCCATGGGGGAGCTCTCCTATATTATTTAGAACATTCATATTTATGCTTCTTTGTTTGATCCATATTGGGTTTATGTGCTTGGAACCTCAATCTTTTAGTTTTGGTATTTGTGCCATCATGAGAAGTTTGGGAGTTTGGTTTCTTGTTGGAACCTTGCTCTTTTGGGAGTTGGTTTTGTCTCATTCCTTGTTTCTTTATTTGATCATTTTAGAATGAGATAAACCCTTGAGCAATTTTATTTCTATATATCTTTTGCTCCTTTGTTTTTAGCCTAGTTCATTTGTGGAACATGGGATCTTTCATGTGTTGAATTGGTTCTTTGATACAATTTGGACATCATTTGTCATGTCACACTCTTGTGTGTGTGCAATCTTGATTTACTTGGTGTTTTGTTCAAATTGTATCTCCTTTTGGTTCTTGAAAGCTTTATGCATGCATATTTACTATATGTTTATATTATGGTATGCTTGCTTTCTTTGATCCAATATATAAGGAAACTCCACCAAATCCCATCGCTAAGTGGTGCATGAAATTCAATTTCATATCAATATGCACATATTTATGTGGAGTCTCTCCTATGTATTGTAGTTGCACTAACTACATTGGACCCAATAAGTTTGGGGACCATTTTGTACTTAAATGTGTTTTAGGTACATTGGAGATATAATGGACGCTTGTCTCTCAATTTTGAAGAAGTGATGCTTAGAAGAAAATTTGAGGCAAGCTATAGGATGAGCAACGAATTCATATCCTCTACATCCTACCTCGGTAACAAGTATCTCTTTCTCATGCTCACATATCTTGATTCCAACCGTTTGTCGGTTGCCTTCTAGCATGAATTAATGTATTTGTAATTGTTATAGTTCTAGCCATGGTTTTAAGAGAACGCTCTAGTGTATATGTGTTTAAGTTGAGATGAGTACATGTAGTTGGGACTATATAAAATCATGCACATGATCCTCCAATCCCAAATATGTCAATCTAGCAATTTTATTGCCTATCATTTCATCAACTTCTCTCATATGCAATAGTGAGATTTTTGCTAGTCTATTTTATCTTATGATACTTGTTGCCTTTCTCCATATATTCTAACTTTCTCCTTTTCCCTTGGTGATAGTTGTAATATATGTAGTGTGTTGGTATTTGAAGCTCATTAATGTACAATAAGATATATGTGAGCCTTTGGCCATGCTTTGAAGCTAAAATCTTATTGATATATGTTATGACTTCATTTTTGCCTTTCATGTGATTTCTTGTATATCTTTTTTATGTGTGCATATGTCTCTATTGGCATATGTCTTTGTGATGTTTTCCACTTAGAGACATATGCACATATGAGAAGATAATTTTAGTTGAATCTTATTCCTTGGATACCACCTTTTATTCCTTTTTGATTTTTCGGTGGCTTCCAAATTTATTTGCCTATGAGTGCTTGTTCCTCTTGTTTGCATCTTTGGGCACTCATAGTTATTCTCTCATGCCTTGTATTGTTAAATGAACTTGGATGAGTGAGGATTCCATGATTATGCACCTTGATCCCAAATGCAATTATCATAATTGGTGCATTATCTTTGGGGAGCTCATCTAATAATGCACATTTGTCTTCTTTCTCGTTTGTTGTGTTTTAAATACCTATGGGGAAGCGAGGATTCCATATTTGTGAAATATTTATTCTAATGCATTTATGTTGAATAGTGCACAAATCTTGGAGAGCTTCTCTATTTGTTATTTAAAGCACTCACTCTCTTGCTCATATCATAATATATTGTAGGTTCCATTTGAACTCATTTGTTGTTTTCAATTGGTTTGTCGGACCTTGTAGTTGCTTGCATCATTTGACTTTATTTTTGCAATCTTCGGGTCCTCGATATAGTTCTACTCCCTCCCAAGTATTCATCATTGGATATGTGCGAAGGCACACCTTTGGAGGAATTATTACTATATTTGCCTTCTAGAACTTGTCACCCATTTCGGCAATCGATGCCAATGGGGGAGAAGTTTTAGAGGGTTTAAGGAAGTTGGTTTATGCATTGAGTTTGTTCTTGTGCATTTGCCTCTCATGCTCTTGCATCTTTGTTGCTTAGCATGTGGTATATATAGAGGAAACTCCACCAATGATAATGATTGGCAATATATGCAATGAAATTCAAGTTCATCACACATGCATAGATTGTGGGGAGTTTGCTCTATATATGGTGGTACCAATATCACATACTTTTGTAGTATTTGATATTGGTATTACCATTTTATTCATTAAAATTTCTTATATAAACCCTCTTAAAGGATTGTCATCAATTACCAAAATAGGGAGATTGAAAGAACATGTTGGGCCCCATGTGTGGTTTTGGTATTTAATGACAATCTTTATGGACTAATGTGTGTATTAACTTATACTTGTAGGATTTATCCATTGGCATCGCTTGGAGCATGTGTTGGCTTCAAGTTCGATGAAATGCAAAGAAGATATGTTGGGCAAGCTCAATATGCGAGGTCGATGATGAGGAATTAAGGAGGGCGTTCCATCTTGAGAAGGGCAAGATCGCTCACATCAAGCTCAAGTGGAATGCTCAAGGCAAAGGTATAATCTTGATAGGTTTCTCTTTTGCGGTCTCACGTGTGTGTGAGACCGGGTTTAGGATAGATAACCGTACTATCAAGAGAGGCTCTCATATGAGTAATTCGGTCACATCGTTCCGAGAGAGCTCAAACCTTTGCATACTTGCATCATCATATTTGGTTGTTATTTGGTCTTATCCATGTGATGATATAGAGCTTGTGGTAATCTCCATAACAAGATCTTGTTCATCTAAATCGGATCTCCCATTTGTATCTTGTTGCGATTTTGATTTATGCGGCTTTTCGGTTTCTCACCAAGTGAGGTATATCACATTATTCTACTTGATACTTTCTCACTTGGTGATAATCAATATTTCCAATTTTTATCTAGCACCTATGTGACACATTTGCTCATACAAGTTCCAATTTGATTGAATGGCTTTATTGATCTTATGTTGGATCTTGTATATGAGAATGGTTCTTGGTATGTGTTTCCTCATATTTAGATATTTATATTTGCATGGAAACCATTTGCTTCAAGTTACTCTAATCACTAGTGATTGTGTGACTATTGGAAGCTACCAAGAATCTTGTTTGAAGTATCATGCTCAATTCTTATATTTAGTTATATGCTTCTTGTTGTGTGTATATGATCTTGGATATCCGTATGAACTACCTAGGGAAAATTATTCCCAATATTTCTTGTCCTTGGACAATGAGTACTCAATTTAAGGTAGAATTTGTTGATCATATTCACTTTGGCCTTTGTTTAATTTTATCCTATCTTTGGCCAAGAAAATGTTTTATGTTGTCTCCCAAGCTTCCTTGCTTCTTTTGGATCTTCTTATTTTATTGATATCCTCTTGTATTTTAGTTAATGTAGGTAGTAGTGATGATCCCATTTGTGTGCATTTTGCATTCTAAAGGAAAATCCTACATAATGCACTATCCATGGGGGAGCTCTCCTATATTATTTAGAACATTCATATTTATGCTTCTTTGTTTGATCCATATTGGGTTTATGTGCTTGGAACCTCAATCTTTTAGTTTTGGTATTTGTGCCATCATGAGAAGTTTGGGAGTTTGGTTTCTTGTTGGAACCTTGCTCTTTTGGGAGTTGGTTTTGTCTCATTCCTTGTTTCTTTATTTGATCATTTTAGAATGAGATAAACCCTTGAGCAATTTTATTTCTATATATCTTTTGCTCCTTTGGTTTTAGCCTAGTTCATTTGTTGAACATGTGATCTTTCATGTGTTGAATTGGTTCTTTGATACAATTTGGACATCATTTGTCATGTCACACTCTTGTGTGTGTGCAATCTTGATTTACTTGGTGTTTTTGTTCAAATTGTATCTCCTTTTGGTTCTTGAAAGCTTTATGCATGCATATTTACTATATGTTTATATTATGGTATGCTTGCTTTCTTTGATCCAATATATAAGGAAACTCCACCAAATCCCATCTAAGTGGTGCATGAAATTCAATTTCATATCAATATGCACATATTTATGTGGAGTCTCTCCTATGTATTGTAGTTGCACTAACTACATTGGACCCAATAAGTTTGGGGACCATTTTGTACTTAAATGTGTTTTAGGTACATTGGAGATATAATGGACGCTTGTCTCTCAATTTTGAAGAAGTGATGCTTAGAAGAAAATTTGAGGCAAGCTATAGGATGAGCAACGAATTCATATCCTCTACATCCTACCTCGGTAACAAGTATCTCTTTCTCATGCTCACATATCTTGATTCCAACCGTTTGTCGGTTGCCTTCTAGCATGAATTAATGTATTTGTAATTGTTATAGTTCTAGCCATGGTTTTAAGAGAACGCTCTAGTGTATATGTGTTTAAGTTGAGATGAGTACATGTAGTTGGGACTATACAAAATCATGCACATGATCCTCCGATCCCAAATATGTCAATCTAGCAATTTTATTGCCTATCATTTCATCAACTTCTCTCATATGCAATAGTGAGATTTTTGCTAGTCTATTTTATCTTATGATACTTGTTGCCTTTCTCCATATATTCCAACTTTCTCCTTTTCCCTTGGTGATAGTTGTAATATATGTAGTGTGTTGGTATTTGAAGCTCATTAATGTACAGTAAGATATATGTGAGCCTTTGGCCATGCTTTGAAGCTAAAATCTTATTGATATATGTTATGACTTCATTTTTGCCTTTCATGTGATTTCTTGTATATCTTTTTTATGTGTGCATATGTCTCTATTGGCATATGTCTTTGTGATGTTTTCCACTTAGAGACATATGCACATATGAGAAGATAATTTTAGTTGAATCTTATTCCTTGGATACCACCTTTTATTCCTTTTTGATTTTTCGGTGGCTTCCAAATTTATTTGCCTATGAGTGCTTGTTCCTCTTGTTTGCATCTTTGGGCACTCATAGTTATTCTCTCATGCCTTGTATTGTTAAATGAACTTGGATGAGTGAGGATTCCATGATTATGCACCTTGATCCCAAATGCAATTATCATAATTGGTGCATTATCTTTGGGGAGCTCATCTAATTCATCTAATAATGCACATTTGTCTTCTTTCTCGTTTTTTGTGTTTTAAATACCTATGGGGAAGCGAGGATTCCATATTTGTGAAATATGTATTCTAATGCATTTATGTTGAATAGTGCACAAATCTTGGAGAGCTTCTCTATTTGTTATTTAAAGCACTCACTCTCTTGCTCATATCATAATATATTGTAGGTTCCATTTGAACTCATTTGTTGTTTTCAATTGGTTTGTCGGACCTTGTAGTTGCTTGCATCATTTGACTTTATTTTTGCAACCTTCGGGTCCTCGATATAGTTCTACTCCCTCCCAAGTATTCATCATTGGATATGTGCGAAGGCACACCTTTGGAGGAATTATTACTATATTTGCCTTCTAGAACTTGTCACCCATTTCGGCAATCGATGCCAATGGGGGAGAAGTTTTAGAGGGTTTAAGGGAAGTTGGTTTATGCATTGAGTTTGTTCTTGTGCATTTTCCTCTCATGCTATTGCATCTTTGTTTTGCTTAGCATGTGGTATATATAGAGGAAACTCCACCAATGATAATGATTGGCAATATATGCAATGAAATTCAAGTTCATCACACATGCATAGATTGTGGGGGAGTTTGCTCTATATATGGTGGTGGTACCAATATCACATAGTTTTATAGTATTTGATATTGGTATTACCATTTTATTCATTAAAATTCCTTATATAAACCCTCTTAAAGGGATTGTCATCAATTACCAAAATGGGGGAGATTGAAAGAACATGTTGGGCCCCCATGTGTGGTTTTGGTAATTAATGACAATATTTATGGACTAATGTGTGTATTAAGTTATACTTGTAGGATTTGTCCATTGGCATCGCTTGGAGCATGTGTTGGCTTCAAGGTCGATGAAATGCAAATAAGATATGTTGGGCAAGCTAAATATGCGAGGTCGATGATGAGGAATTAAGGAGGGCGTTCCATCTTGAGAAGGGCAAGATCGTCTACATCAAGCTCAAGTGGAATGCTCAAGGCAAAGGTATAATCTTGATAGGTTTTATCTTTTGCCGGTCTCACGTCGTGTGTGTGAGACCGGGTTTAGGATAGATAACCGTACTATCAAGAGAGGCTCTCATATGAGTAATTCGGTCACATCGTTCCGAGAGAGCTCAAACCTTTGCATACTTGCATCATCATATTTGGTTGTTATTTGGTCTTATCCATGTGATGATATAGAGCTTGTGGTAATCTCCATAACAAGATCTTGTTCATCTAAATCGGATCTCCCATTTGTATCTTGTTGCGATTTTGATTTA
Organism: Avena longiglumis; assembly: GCA_030063025.1. Lineage (NCBI taxonomy): Eukaryota > Viridiplantae > Streptophyta > Magnoliopsida > Poales > Poaceae > Avena > Avena longiglumis. The sequence goes on from CP125978.1 coordinate 436,142,406, forward strand.
TGCGGCTTTTCGGTTTCTCACCAAGTGAGGTATATCACATTATTCTACTTGATACTTTCTCACTTGGTGATAATCAATATTTCCAATTTTTATCTAGCACCTATGTGACACATTTGCTCATACAAGTTCCAATTTGATTGAATGGCTTTATTGATCTTATGTTGGATCTTGTATATGAGAATGGTTCTTGGTATGTGTTTCATATTTAGATATTTATATTCGCATGGAAACCATTTGCTTCAAGTTACTCTAATCACTAGTGATTGTGTGACTATTGGAAGCTACCAAGAATCTTGTTTGAAGTATCATGCTCAATTCTTATATTTAGTTATATGCTTCTTGTTGTGTGTATATGATCTTGGATATCCGTATGAACTACCTAGGGAAAATTATTCCCAATATTTCTTGTCCTTGGACAATGAGTACTCAATTTAAGGTAGAATTTGTTGATCATATTCACTTTGGCCTTTAATTTTTTATCCTATCTTTGGCCAAGAAAATGTTTTATGTTGTCTCCCAAGCTTCCTTGCTTCTTTTGGATCTTCTTATTTTATTGATATCCTCTTGTATTTTAGTTAATGTAGGTAGTAGTGATGATCCCATTTGTGCATTTTGCATTCTAAAGGAAAATCCTACATAATGCACTATCCATGGGGAGCTCTCCTATATTATTTAGAACATTCATATTTATGCTTCTTTGTTTGATCCATATCGGGTTTATGTGCTTGGAACCTCAATCTTTTAGTTTTGGTATTTGTGCCATCATGAGAAGTTTGGGGAGTTTGGTTTCTTGTTGGAACCTTGCTCTTTTTGGGAGTTGGTTTTGTCTCATTCCTTATTTCTTTATTTGATCATTTTAGAATGAGATAAACCCTTGAGCAATTTTATTTCTATATATCTTTTGCTCCTTTGGTTTTAGCCTAGTTCATTTGTTGAACATGTGATCTTTCATGTGTTGAATCGGTTCTTTGATACAATTTGGACATCATTTGTCATGTCACACTCTTGTGTGTGTGCAATCTTGATTTACTTGGTGTTTTTGTTCAAATTGTATCTCCTTTTGGTTCTTGAAAGCTTTATGCATGCATATTTACTATATGTTTATATTATGGTATGCTTGCTTTCTTTGATCCAATATATAAGGAAACTCCACCAAATCCCATCGGCTAAGTGGTGCATGAAATTCAATTTCATATCAATATGCACATATTTATGTGGAGTCTCTCCTATGTATTGTAGTTGCACTAACTACATTGGACCCAATAAGTTTGGGGACCATTTTGTACTTAAATGCGTTTTAGGTACATTGGAGATATAATGGACGCTTGTCTCTCAATTTTGAAGAAGTGATGCTTAGAAGAAAATTTGAGGCAAGCTATAGGATGAGCAACGAATTCATATCCTCTACATCCTACCTCGGTAACAAGTATCTCTTTCTCATGCTCACATATCTTGATTCCAACCGTTTGTCGGTTGCCTTCTAGCATGAATTAATGTATTTGTAATTGTTATAGTTCTAGCCATGGTTTTAAGAGAACGCTCTAGTGTATATGTGTTTAAGTTGAGATGAGTACATGTAGTTGGGACTATATAAAATCATGCACATGATCCTCCAATCCCAAATATGTCAATCTAGCAATTTTATTGCCTATCATTTCATCAACTTCTCTCATATGCAATAGTGAGATTTTTGCTAGTCTATTTTATCTTATGATACTTGTTGCCTTTCTCCATATATTCTAACTTTCTCCTTTTCCCTTGGTGATAGTTGTAATATATGTAGTGTGTTGGTATTTGAAGCTCATTAATGTACAATAAGATATATGTGAGCCTTTGGCCATGCTTTGAAGCTAAAATCTTATTGATATATGTTATGACTTCATTTTTGCCTTTCATGTGATTTCTTGTATATCTTTTTTATGTGTGCATATGTCTCTATTGGCATATGTCTTTGTGATGTTTTCCACTTAGAGACATATGCACATATGAGAAGATAATTTTAGTTGAATCTTATTCCTTGGATACCACCTTTTATTCCTTTTTGATTTTTCGGTGGCTTCCAAATTTATTTGCCTATGAGTGCTTGTTCCTCTTGTTTGCATCTTTGGGCACTCATAGTTATTCTCTCATGCCTTGTATTGTTAAATGAACTTGGATGAGTGAGGATTCCATGATTATGCACCTTGATCCCAAATGCAATTATCATAATTGGTGCATTATCTTTGGGGAGCTCATCAAATAATGCACATTTGTCTTCTTTCTCGTTTGTTGTGTTTTAAATACCTATGGGGAAGCGAGGATTACATATTTGTGAAATATTTATTCTAATGCATTTATGTTGAATAGTGCACAAATCTTGGAGAGCTTCTCTATTTGTTATTTAAAGCACTCACTCTCTTGCTCATATCATAATATATTGTAGGTTCCATTTGAACTCATTTGTTGTTTTCAATTGGTTTGTCGGACCTTGTAGTTGCTTGCATCATTTGACTTTATTTTTGCAATCTTTTGGTCCTCGATATAGTTCTACTCCCTCCCAAGTATTCATCATTGGATATGTGCGAAGGCACACCTTTGGAGGAATTATTACTATATTTGCCTTCTAGAACTTGTCACCCATTTCGCAATCGATGCCAATGGGGAGAAGTTTTAGGGTTTAAGGGAAGTTGGTTTATGCATTGAGTTTGTTCTTGTGCATTTGCCTCTCATGCTCTTGCATCTTTGTTGTTGCTTAGCATGTGGTATATATAGAGGAAACTCCACCAATGATAATGATTGGCAATATATGCAATGAAATTCAAGTTCATCACACATGCATAGATTGTGGGGGAGTTTGCTCTATATATGGTGGTGGTACCAATATCACATACTTTTGTAGTATTTGATATTGGTATTACCATTTTATTCATTAAAATTTCTTATATAAACCCTCTTAAAGGGATTGTCATCAATTACCAAAATAGGGGAGATTGAAAGAACATGTTGGGCTCCCATGTGTGGTTTTGGTATTTAATGACAATCTTTATGGACTAATGTGTGTATTAACTTATACTTGTAGGATTTATCCATTGGCATCGCTTGGAGCATGTGTTGGCTTCAAGTTCGATGAAATGCAAAGAAGATATGTTGGGCAAGCTCAATATGCGAGGTCGATGATGAGGAATTAAGGAGGGCGTTCCATCTTGAGAAGGGCAAGATCGTCTACATCAAGCTCAAGTGGAATGCTCAAGGCAAAGGTATAATCTTGATAGGTTTTCTCTTGCGGTCTCACGTGTGTGTGAGACCGGGTTTAGGATAGATAACCGTACTATCAAGAGAGGCTCTCATATGAGTAATTCGGTCACATCGTTCCGAGAGAGCTCAAACCTTTGCATACTTGCATCATCATATTTGGTTGTTATTTGGTCTTATCCATGTGATGATATAGAGCTTGTGGTAATCTCCATAACAAGATCTTGTTCATCTAAATCGGATCTCCCATTTGTATCTTGTTGCGATTTTGATTTATGCGGCTTTTCGGTTTCTCACCAAGTGAGGTATATCACATTATTCTACTTGATACTTTCTCACTTGGTGATAATCAATATTTCCAATTTTTATCTAGCACCTATGTGACACATTTGCTCATACAAGTTCCAATTTGATTGAATGGCTTTATTGATCTTATGTTGGATCTTGTATATGAGAATGGTTCTTGGTATGTGTTTCCTCATATTTAGATATTTATATTTGCATGGAAACCATTTGCTTCAAGTTACTCTAATCACTAGTGATTGTGTGACTATTGGAAGCTACCAAGAATCTTGTTTGAAGTATCATGCTCAATTCTTATATTTAGTTATATGCTTCTTGTTGTGTGTATATGATCTTGGATATCCGTATGAACTACCTAGGGAAAATTATTCCCAATATTTCTTGTCCTTGGACAATGAGTACTCAATTTAAGGTAGAATTTGTTGATCATATTCACTTTGGCCTTTGTTTAATTTTATCCTATCTTTGGCCAAGAAAATGTTTTATGTTGTCTCCCAAGCTTCCTTGCTTCTTTTGGATCTTCTTATTTTATTGATATCCTCTTGTATTTTAGTTAATGTAGGTAGTAGTGATGATCCCATTTGTGTGCATTTTGCATTCTAAAGGAAAATCCTACATAATGCACTATCCATGGGGGAGCTCTCCTATATTATTTAGAACATTCATATTTATGCTTCTTTGTTTGATCCATATTGGGTTTATGTGCTTGGAACCTCAATCTTTTAGTTTTGGTATTTGTGCCATCATGAGAAGTTTGGGGAGTTTGGTTTCTTGTTGGAACCTTGCTCTTTTGGGAGTTGGTTTTGTCTCATTCCTTGTTTCTTTATTTGATCATTTTAGAATGAGATAAACCCTTGAGCAATTTTATTTCTATATATCTTTTGCTCCTTTGGTTTTAGCCTAGTTCATTTGTTGAACATGTGATCTTTCATGTGTTGAATTGGTTCTTTGATACAATTTGGACATCATTTGTCATGTCACACTCTTGTGTGTGTGCAATCTTGATTTACTTGGTGTTTTTGTTCAAATTGTATCTCCTTTTGGTTCTTGAAAGCTTTATGCATGCATATTTACTATATGTTTATATTATGGTATGCTTGCTTTCTTTGATCCAATATATAAGGGAAACTCCACCAAATCCCATCGGCTAAGTGGTGCATGAAATTCAATTTCATATCAATATGCACATATTTATGTGGAGTCTCTCCTATGTATTGTAGTTGCACTAACTACATTGGACCCAATAAGTTTGGGGACCATTTTGTACTTAAATGTGTTTTAGGTACATTGGAGATATAATGGACGCTTGTCTCTCAATTTTGAAGAAGTGATGCTTAGAAGAAAATTTGAGGCAAGCTATAGGATAAAACAATTCATATCCTCTACATCCTACCTCGGTAACAAGTATCTCTTTCTCATGCTCACATATCTTGATTCCAACCGTTTGTCGGTTGCCTTCTAGCATGAATTAATGTATTTGTAATTGTTATAGTTCTAGCCATGGTTTTAAGAGAACGCTCTAGTGTATATGTGTTTAAGTTGAGATGAGTACATGTAGTTGGGACTATACAAAATCATGCACATGATCCTCCGATCCCAAATATGTCAATCTAGCAATTTTATTGCCTATCATTTCATCAACTTCTCTCATATGCAATAGTGAGATTTTTGCTAGTCTATTTTATCTTATGATACTTGTTGCCTTTCTCCATATATTCCAACTTTCTCCTTTTCCCTTGGTGATAGTTGTAATATATGTAGTGTGTTGGTATTTTAAGCTCATTAATGTACAATAAGATATATGTGAGCCTTTGGCCATGCTTTGAAGCTAAAATCTTATTGATATATGTTATGACTTCATTTTTGCCTTTCATGTGATTTCTTGTATATCTTTTTTATGTGTGCATATGTCTCTATTGGCATATGTCTTTGTGATGTTTTCCACTTAGAGACATATGCACATATGAGAAGATAATTTTAGTTGAATCTTATTCCTTGGATACCACCTTTTATTCCTTTTTGATTTTTCGGTGGCTTCCAAATTTATTTGCCTATGAGTGCTTGTTCCTCTTGTTTGCATCTTTGGGCACTCATAGTTATTCTCTCATGCCTTGTATTGTTAAATGAACTTGGATGAGTGAGGATTCCATGATTATGCACCTTGATCCCAAATGCAATTATCATAATTGGTGCATTATCTTTGGGGAGCTCATCTAATTCATCTAATAATGCACATTTTTCTTCTTTCTCGTTTGTTGTGTTTTAAATACCTATGGGGAAGCGAGGATTCCATATTTGTGAAATATGTATTCTAATGCATTTATGTTGAATAGTGCACAAATCTTGGAGAGCTTCTCTATTTGTTATTTAAAGCACTCACTCTCTTGCTCATATCATAATATATTGTAGGTTCCATTTGAACTCATTTGTTGTTTTCAATTGGTTTGTCGGACCTTGTAGTTGCTTGCATCATTTGACTTTATTTTTGCAATCTTGGTCCTCGATATAGTTCTACTCCTCCCAAGTATTCATCATTGGATATGTGCGAAGGCACACCTTTGGAGGAATTATTACTATATTTGCCTTCTAGAACTTGTCACCCATTTCGCAATCGATGCCAATGGGGAGAAAGTTTAGGGTTTAAGGAAGTTGGTTTATGCATTGAGTTTGTTCTTGTGCATTTTCCTCTCATGCTATTGCATCTTTGTTTTGCTTAGCATGTGGTATATATAGAGGAAACTCCACCAATGATAATGATTGGCAATATATGCAATGAAATTCAAGTTCATCACACATGCATAGATTGTGGGGAGTTTGCTCTATATATGGTGGTGGTACCAATATCACATAGTTTTATAGTATTTGATATTGGTATTACCATTTTATTCATTAAAATTCCTTATATAAACCCTCTTAAAGGGATTGTCATCAATTACCAAAATGGGGGAGATTGAAAGAACATGTTGGGCCCCCATGTGTGGTTTTGGTAATTAATGACAATATTTATGGACTAATGTGTGTATTAAGTTATACTTGTAGGATTTGTCCATTGGCATCGCTTGGAGCATGTGTTGGCTTCAAGGTCGATGAAATGCAAATAAGATATGTTGGGCAAGCTAAATATGCGAGGTCGATGATGAGGAATTAAGGAGGGCGTTCCATCTTGAGAAGGGCAAGATCGTCTACATCAAGCTCAAGTGGAATGCTCAAGGCAAAGGTATAATCTTGATAGGTTTTCTCTTTTGCCGGTCTCACGTCGTGTGTGTGAGACCGGGTTTAGGATAGATAACCGTACTATCAAGAGAGGCTCTCATATGAGTAATTCGGTCACATCGTTCCGAGAGAGCTCAAACCTTTGCATACTTGCATCATCATATTTGGTTGTTATTTGGTCTTATCCATGTGATGATATAGAGCTTGTGGTAATCTCCATAACAAGATCTTGTTCATCTAAATCGGATCTCCCATTTGTATCTTGTTGCGATTTTGATTTATGCGTTTTTCGGGTTTCTCACCAAGTGAGGTATATCACATTATTCTACTTGATACTTTCTCACTTGGTGATAATCAATATTTCCAATTTTTATCTAGCACCTATGTGACACATTTGCTCATACAAGTTCCAATTTGATTGAATGGCTTTATTGATCTTATGTTGGATCTTGTATATGAGAATGGTTCTTGGTATGTGTTTCCTCATATTTAGATATTTATATTCGCATGGAAACCATTTGCTTCAAGTTACTCTAATCACTAGTGATTCTGTGACTATTGGAAGCTACCAAGAATCTTGTTTGAAGTATCATGCTCAATTCTTATATTTAGTTATATGCTTCTTGTTGTGTGTATATGATCTTGGATATCCGTATGAACTACCTAGGGAAAATTATTCCCAATATTTCTTGTCCTTGGACAATGAGTACTCAATTTAAGGTAGAATTTGTTGATCATATTCACTTTGGCCTTTGTTTAATTTTATCCTATCTTTGGCCAAGAAAATGTTTTATGTTGTCTCCCAAGCTTCCTTGCTTCTTTTGGATCTTCTTATTTTATTGATATCCTCTTGTATTTTAGTTAATGTAGGTAGTAGTGATGATCCCATTTGTGTGCATTTTGCATTCTAAAGGAAAATCCTACATAATGCACTATCCATGGGGGAGCTCTCCTATATTATTTAGAACATTCATATTTATGCTTCTTTGTTTGATCCATATTGGGTTTATGTGCTTGGAACCTCAATCTTTTAGTTTTGGTATTTGTGCCATCATGAGAAGTTTGGGGAGTTTGGTTTCTTGTTGGAACCTTGCTCTTTTGGGAGTTGGTTTTGTCTCATTCCTTGTTTCTTTATTTGATCATTTTAGAATGAGATAAACCCTTGAGCAATTTTATTTCTATATATCTTTTGCTCCTTTGGTTTTAGCCTAGTTCATTTGTTGAACATGTGATCTTTCATGTGTTGAATTGGTTCTTTGATACAATTTGGACATCATTTGTCATGTCACACTCTTGTGTGTGTGCAATCTTGATTTACTTGGTGTTTTTGTTCAAATTGTATCTCCTTTTGGTTCTTGAAAGCTTTATGCATGCATATTTACTATATGTTTATATTATGGTATGCTTGCTTTCTTTGATCCAATATATAAGGAAACTCCACCAAATCCCATCGGCTAAGTGGTGCATGAAATTCAATTTCATATCAATATGCACATATTTATGGAGTCTCTCCTATGTATTGTAGTTGCACTAACTACATTGGACCCAATAAGTTTGGGGACCATTTTGTACTTAAATGTGTTTTAGGTACATTGGAGATATAATGGACGCTTGTCTCTCAATTTTGAAGAAGTGATGCTTAGAAGAAAATTTGAGGCAAGCTATAGGATGAGCAACGAATTCATATCCTCTACATCCTACCTCGGTAACAAGTATCTCTTTCTCATGCTCACATATCTTGATTCCAACCGTTTGTCGGTTGCCTTCTAGCATGAATTAATGTATTTGTAATTGTTATAGTTCTAGCCATGGTTTTAAGAGAAGCTCTAGTGTATATGTGTTTAAGTTGAGATGAGTACATGTAGTTGGGACTATACAAAATCATGCACATGATCCTCCGATCCCAAATATGTCAATCTAGCAATTTTATTGCCTATCATTTCATCAACTTCTCTCATATGCAATAGTGAGATTTTTGCTAGTCTATTTTATCTTATGATACTTGTTGCCTTTCTCCATATATTCCAACTTTCTCCTTTTCCCTTGGTGATAGTTGTAATATATGTAGTGTGTTGGTATTTTAAGCTCATTAATGTACAATAAGATATATGTGAGCCTTTGGCCATGCTTTGAAGCTAAAATCTTATTGATATATGTTATGACTTCATTTTGCCTTTCATGTGATTTCTTGTATATCTTTTTTATGTGTGCATATGTCTCTATTGGCATATGTCTTTGTGATGTTTTCCACTTAGAGACATATGCACATATGAGAAGATAATTTTAGTTGAATCTTATTCCTTGGATACCACCTTTTATTCCTTTTTGATTTTCGGTGGCTTCCAAATTTATTTGCCTATGAGTGCTTGTTCCTCTTGTTTGCATCTTTGGGCACTCATAGTTATTCTCTCATGCCTTGTATTGTTAAATGAACTTGGATGAGTGAGGATTCCATGATTATGCACCTTGATCCCAAATGCAATTATCATAATTGGTGCATTATCTTTGGGGAGCTCATCTAATTCATCTAATAATGCACATTTGTCTTCTTTCTCGTTTGTTGTGTTTTAAATACCTATGGGGAAGCGAGGATTCCATATTTGTGCAATATGTATTCTAATGCATTTATGTTGAATAGTGCACAAATCTTGTAGAGATTCTCTATTTGTTATTTAAAGCACTCACTCTCTTGCTCATATCATAATATATTGTAGGTTCCATTTGAACTCATTTGTTGTTTTCAATTGGTTTGTCGGACCTTGTAGTTGCTTGCATCATTTGACTTTATTTTTGCAATCTTCGGGTCCTCGATATAGTTCTACTCCCTCCCAAGTATTCATCATTGGATATGTGCGAAGGCACACCTTTGGAGGAATTATTACTATATTTGCCTTCTAGAACTTGTCACCCATTTCGGCAATCGATGCCAATGGGGGAGAAGTTTTAGAGGGTTTAAGGGAAGTTGGTTTATGCATTGAGTTTGTTCTTGTGCATTTTCCTCTCATGCTATTGCATCTTTGTTTTGCTTAGCATGTGGTATATATAGAGGAAACTCCACCAATGATAATGATTGGCAATATATGCAATGAAATTCAAGTTCATCACACATGCATAGATTGTGGGGGAGTTTGCTCTATATATGGTGGTGGTACCAATATCACATAGTTTTATAGTATTTGATATTGGTATTACCATTTTATTCATTAAAATTCCTTATATAAACCCTCTTAAAGGGATTGTCATCAATTACCAAAATGGGGGAGATTGAAAGAACATGTTGGGCCCCTATGTGGTTTTGGTAATTAATGACAATATTTATGGACTAATGTGTATTAAGTTATACTTGTAGGGTTTGTCCATTGGCATCGCTTGGAGCATGTGTTGGCTTCAAGGTCGATGAAATGCAAATAAGATATGTTGGGCAAGCTAAATATGCGAGGTCGATGATGAGGAATTAAGGAGGGCGTTCCATCTTGAGAAGGGCAAGATCGTCTACATCAAGCTCAAGTGGAATGCTCAAGGCAAAGGTATAATCTTGATAGGTTTTCTCTTTTGCCGGTCTCACGTCGTGTGTGTGAGACCGGGTTTAGGATAGATAACCGTACTATCAAGAGAGGCTCTCATATGAGTAATTCGGTCACATCGTTCGGAGAGCTCAAACCTTTGCATACTTGCATCATCATATTTGGTTGTTATTTGGTCTTATCCATGTGATGATATAGAGCTTGTGGTAATCTCCATAACAAGCTCTTGTTCATCTAAATCGGATCTCCCATTTGTATCTTGTTGCGATTTTGATTTATGCGGCTTTTCGGTTTCTCACCAAGTGAGGTATATCACATTATTCTACTTGATACTTTCTCACTTGGTGATAATAAATATTTCCAATTTTTATCTAGCACCTATGTGACACATTTTCTCATACAAGTTCCAATTTGATTGAATGGCTTTATTGATATTATGTTGGATCTTGTATATGAGAATGGTTCTTGGTATGTGTTTCCTCATATTTAGATATTTATATTCGCATGGAAACCATTTGCTTCAAGTTACTCTAATCACTAGTGATTGTGTGACTATTGGAAGCTACCAAGAATCTTGTTTGAAGTATCATGCTCAATTCTTATATTTAGTTATATGCTTCTTGTTGTGTGTATATGATCTTGGATATCCGTATGAACTACCTAGGGAAAATTATTCCCAATATTTCTTGTCCTTGGACAATGAGTACTCAATTTAAGGTAGAATTTGTTGATCATATTCACTTTGGCCTTTGTTTAATTTTATCCTATCTTTGGCCAAGAAAATGTTTTATGTTGTCTCCCAAGCTTCCTTGCTTCTTTTGGATCTTCTTATTTTATTGATATCCTCTTGTATTTTAGTTAATGTAGGTAGTAGTGATGATCCCATTTGTGTGCATTTTGCATTCTAAAGGAAAATCCTACATAATGCACTATCCATGGGGGAGCTCTCCTATATTATTTAGAACATTCATATTTATGCTTCTTTGTTTGATCCATATTGGGTTTATGTGCTTGGAACCTCAATCTTTTAGTTTTGGTATTTGTGCCATCATGAGAAGTTTGGGGAGTTTGGTTTCTTGTTGGAACCTTGCTCTTTTTGGGAGTTGGTTTTGTCTCATTCCTTGTTTCTTTATTTGATCATTTTAGAATGAGATAAACCCTTGAGCAATTTTATTTCTATATATCTTTTGCTCCTTTGGTTTTAGCCTAGTTCATTTGTTGAACATGTGATCTTTCATGTGTTGAATTGGTTCTTTGATACAATTTGGACATCATTTGTCATGTCACACTCTTGTGTGTGTGCAATCTTGATTTACTTGGTGTTTTTGTTCAAATTGTATCTCCTTTTGGTTCTTGAAAGCTTTATGCATGCATATTTACTATATGTTTATATTATGGTATGCTTGCTTTCTTTGATCCAATATATAAGGGAAACTCCACCAAATCCCATCGGCTAAGTGGTGCATGAAATTCAATTTCATATCAATATGCACATATTTATGTGGAGTCTCTCCTATGTATTGTAGTTGCACTAACTACATTGGACCCAATAAGTTTGGGGACCATTTTGTACTTAAATGTGTTTTAGGTACATTTGAGATATAATGGACGCTTGTCTCTCAATTTTGAAGAAGTGATGCTTAGAAGAAAATTTGAGGCAAGCTATAGGATGAGCAACGAATTCATATCCTCTACATCCTACCTCGGTAACAAGTATCTCTTTCTCATGCTCACATATCTTGATTCCAACCGTTTGTCGGTTGCCTTCTAGCATGAATTAATGTATTTGTAATTGTTATAGTTCTAGCCATGGTTTTAAGAGAACTCTAGTGTATATGTGTTTAAGTTGAGATGAGTACATGTAGTTGGGACTATACAAAATCATGCACATGATCCTCCGATCCCAAGTATGTCAATCTAGCAATTTTATTGCCTATCATTTCATCAACTTCTCTCATATGCAATAGTGAGATTTTTGCTAGTCTATTTTATCTTATGATACTTGTTGCCTTTCTCCATATATTTCAACTTTCTCCTTTTCCCTTGGTGATAGTTGTAATATATGTAGTGTGGTATTTGAAGCTCATTAATGTACAATAAGATATATGTGAGCCTTTGGCCATGCTTTGAAGCTAAAATCTTATTGATATATGTTATGACTTCATTTTGCCTTTCATGTGATTTCTTGTATATCTTTTTATGTGCATATGTCTCTATTGGCATATGTCTTTGTGATGTTTTCCACTTAGAGACATATGCACATATGAGAAGATAATTTTAGTTGAATCTTATTCCTTGGATACCACCTTTTATTCCTTTTTGATTTTTGGTGGCTTCCAAATTTATTTGCCTATGAGTGCTTGTTCCTCTTGTTTGCATCTTTGGGCACTCATAGTTATTCTCTCATGCCTTGTATTGTTAAATGAACTTGGATGAGTGAGGATTCCATGATTATGCACCTTGATCCCAAATGCAATTATCATAATTGGTGCATTATCTTTGGGGAGCTCATCTAATAATGCACATTTGTCTTCTTTCTCGTTGTTGTGTTTTAAATACCTATGGGAAGCGAGGATTCCATATTTGTGAAATATGTATTCTAATGCATTTATGTTGAATAGTGCACAAATCTTGGAGAGCTTCTCTATTTGTTATTTAAAGCACTCACTCTCTTGCTCATATCATAATATATTGTAGGTTCCATTTGAACTCATTTGTTGTTTTCAATTGGTTTGTCGGACCTTGTAGTTGCTGGCATCATTTGACTTTATTTTTGCAATCTTCGGGTCCTCGATATAGTTCTACTCCCTCCCAAGTATTCATCATTTGAATCGGGTCAATCGGAGCTTCCAGTCAAAAGTTATTGCCCTTTGAATATTTGCACATAGGCTTTTACAGGCCAGCGGTAATGCTGACGGGCTTGGCATTACCGCCTTGGGCCTAAAAACGGCCCGATTTCTTTCTGCCTCGCTAGGTACCTAAATCCGGTACTACCGCCCGGGCCTGAAAACGGCCCGTTTTTGTTCTGTCTCGCTAGGTACCCAGATCCGGTACTACCGGCCGGCCCGGTAGTACCGTCCGGGTGGGCCGGTAGTACCGGTCGGCCCAGAAACTTTTCACCAGTTTATTTGCATCTTTGCCCAGATCCAGATCTCGCTGCGCTCGCCTCGCTGCACTCGTCTGCGCGCGTTGACCCGCTCGCACCTGTCGCTCGCGCTGCGCGCGATTGGCCCCGCTGCTGTTCCTGAGCTTGCCCACCGCTTGCCTTTGCATGTGCTCGGCTTTCGCTATGTTTGCATCTTTGCCGGCCTGCGCTTCATGTCCCGTCGCATGCATCTTCTTTGCGCTGCTACCACGTGATTTGGCTTCACGCGCTGCCTTGCCGAAGGCTGCCTTCTTTCGCGCCGTCACTGCTGCTTCTTGCTAATTGCGGCGCATGGCTGCTTAATTCATGGCCAAGACGCCAGACGCTGCTGTTGCTCAACTCGCTATTTGTCTTCCCTGGCACATGCGGTACTACCGGTAAATCCCGGTAGTACCGGACCGTCCAGAAAAATTGCCCCAACGGCCATATTTTTGCTAGCTCTATATAAGTCTTTTGTCCATTTTCATTTAGGGTTACTTCTTCCTTCTTTTCTTGCCCAAGCTTTGCCCCCATTTGCTCTACTCCTTAAGCTTGATTTCTGCACACCCCTCCATTGATTCTTGCATATATTTGAGGGGTTGTTGGAGGAGATCTAGATGCACGTTTTGACCAAACCAAAACGTCTCTTTGTGAGTGTATCTTTGGGGATCTAGATTTTGGGGGATTTTGTGTCTCTCTTTGATTTCTCCTCTCTTGTTCTCCCAATAGCTTTGGTAGCTTTGTTGGAACTTGAGAGTAAGGGATTTGAGCATCTTTGTGGTGTTCTTGCCATTTGCGTTTGTTGCATCGGTTTGGGTTCTCCTCGGAGGATTTGGTTTGAATTGCTCATTGGAGCTTGTCCCTCTTGGGTTCTTGGAACCCTAGACGGTTTTGTGGCCTTGGTGGCATTGTAGCCTTGGTGGCATTTGTTGAGGCCCTTTGTGGCGTTTGTTGATTAAGTTGTGGAGTTGTGCCCCAACCTTGTGAGAGGTTCCGGTTGCCACCGACAAGTGCACCGATAGTGGAAGCATGGATCGATCCCATTGGGGTGAGATTCACCGGAGAATAAGGGAGGCCTTTTGTGGCGTTGGTGGTTTGATACCACCCCCTCTCCAAACGAGACGTACTCCATGTTGGGAGGAACTCGATAAAATATCGGTGTCCCCGCGTGCCTCGGTTATCTCTATACCCGAGCTCTTTACTTATGCACTTTACATTGCGATAGCTTTCGTGCTTGAAGTAATATATATCTTGCTATCAATTTGTTGCTTGTATTGCTTAGCATAAGTTGTTGGTGCACATAGGTAAACCTTAGTTGTTTCTAGGTTGTACTTTACAAAGTAAACACTAGTTTTATTCCGCCTTTGTTGAGCCACTCTAGGAAAAGTTTTAATCGCCTATTCACCCCCCCTCTAGGCGACATCTGTATCCTTTCACTCGCCCGGTCGCCTCGCGGATGCGGATGATGTCCTGCAACGGTGCTGAGGATACGACCGTTATCGGGTGCTCTTGGAAATAGTCGGGCAGTCGCCGATGTGCTCTAAAGACCGCGTATACCAGTTTACGTATTATGGGTATACCGGCGCGACTTCGGTGAGACTTATTGGTGTAGTACATCGTCGCTGACCGGTGCTCCTTTCCTTCCTCCGGTCACTCGACGACCATGACGGCACTGACAACACGCTCGGAAGCCGCGACGTAGACCAACATGGGTTCCTTGTCGACGGGGGCGGCGAGTAGCGGTGCTGCGAGTAGCACCTTCTTGAGGTCGTGGAGTGCATCATCCGCCTCCTTGTCCCACTGGTTCTTGCGAATCAGGCGGTAGAGGGGCATCGCCTTTTCGCCCAATCGGGGGATGAAGCGGCCGAGAGCGATTCGCCCGGCCATTTTCGACGCCGCGCACTTTCGGGTTTGCCGAGTCGAGCGATCGTGTCGATCTTGTTAGGGTTTGCCTCGATCCCGCGCTTGGACATGACGTATCCCAGGAGCTGCCCTGCTAATACACCGAAGGTGCATTTGCCTGGGTTTAGTTTTATCTTGTATTTCCACAGGTTGGCGAATGTTTCCGCCAGGTCGGCGAGTAGGTTGCTCTGGCGAGCGGACTTCACCACCACGTCGTCGATGTAGACGTGGATATTGCGGCCAATTTGGCTCGCAAGGCATTCCTGCATACACCGCTGGTAGGTTGCCCCGGCGTTCTTGAGGCCGAAGGTCATGGCAGTGTAGCATAAGGCTCCGAATGGCGTGATGAACGCCGTCTTTTCTTCGTCCTCAACGGCCATTTTGATCTGGTTGTACCCAGAGTAGGCGTCGAGGAAGCATAGCGACTCCGAGCCCGCGGTGGAATCGATTATTTGGTCGATCCGCGGGAGGACGAATTGCTCCTTTGGGCAGGCGCTGTTTAAGTTTGTGTAATCGATACACATCCTCCAGGTCCCATTTTTCTTCTCGACCAGGACTGGGTTTGCCAGCCACTTGGAGTGGTTGATTGGCCGGATGAAGCCTGCAGCGAGTAGACGCTGCACCTCCTCGGCGATGGCTCGGCGGCGCTCTTCATTGAAGCGCCGCAGCGACTGCTTGACAGGTCGTACTTTTGGATCGGCGTTGAGTTTGTGCTCAGCGAGTTCCCTAGGGACACCGGGCATGTCAGAGGGCTTCCATGCGAAGATGTCCCTGTTCTCACGAAGGAACTCGATGAGCGCGCCTTCCTATGCTGGGCTCATGCCCGTCCCGATCGTCACCGTCTGGCTGGAGTCGCCTGGGACCAGCTCGACGGTGCGGGTATGCATCGTTACCTCGAAGGCTGAGGTGTTGCCGCCCTCCGAGTTGGGCTTCTTGAGTATGGTGGGGTCGTCTTTGTTGACCCCGCTCGTGTATTTGGCGAGCTCATCGGCGTGGTTGGCCTCTGCCGCGATGACGGCATCGGCGAGTTCGGCTCCTTTGGCCTCACACTCGGCGGCCATGTCGGGGTCGCCGTGGATGGTGATGACGCCGCGCGGTCCGGGGAGCTTCATCGCGTTGTATGCGTAGTGGGGCGCCGCCATGAACTTAGCGAACGCCTGCGCCCTAGGACGCAGTGGTAGGGGCTATCGAAGGGCACCAGCTTGAAGACGATCCACTCGGTGCGGAAGTTTGCCGGTGTGCCGAAGGTGACTGGCAGCGTGACCTTGCTGATCGGATACGCCTTCCGACCGGGGACGATGTCGTGGAACGTGGTGTAGGTCGTCTCGACCATCGACTGCGGGAGCCGCAATCGCCTGAAGGTGTCCAGGTACAGGATGTTGATGGAGCTGCCGCCGTCCATCAATGTCTTGGGGAGCCAGTAGTCTCCCACCTTGGGCTTGACTACCAGGGCGACTCGGCCTGGGTACTCGATTCGTGGCGAGTGGTACTGGCGGCTCCAAGTGATTGGTTGCTCAAACCAGTTGAGGAACTGGGGGACGTCCACCTGGGCCACCGTGTTGACGGCGATGGTGCAGGCGATGACCTTCTTCTCGCGCTTCGTGTTGAAGCCTGTGAAGGTGTAGAGCGAGCCGGCCACGCTGCCGAATTTTCTGCCGTTTGGCGGGTTGTTGTCGGGGTCTTCCTGTGCTCGCCATGCCTTCTCGATCTCCTTGAGGGAGTGGCAGTCGGCGGTCGTGTGCGTAGCGCGTTTTCCTTCCCTGCTGTGAAATACACAAGGTTGGTTAAGAAGGACCGTGGGGTCGAACCTTGGCTTCGCCTTGTAGTTGCCGCCGTCGCGGCGTTGCCCCCCATCGCGGCGGAAGCTCTTGGGCTCGCGTTGCGCGTATCCAGCGTTGGCGACGAAGTCGACTCTCCCGTCACTGTGGCGCTTGCCGGTGAGGCGAGTGTTGCTGTAGCGTAGATCGGATTGTCGTCCGTTGTCACTGCCGCTCATGCAGCGTTGTCCTCCCGACTCGTCGTCGGTTTCTTGGTTTGGGTCTTCCTCCGCGTACCTTTTGGCGATCTCCAGGAGGTCCGGTATGTTGTCGAGTGTGCGTTACGCTCGTTTAAGCTTGGCGACTAGGGACTCGTAGCGGCACGAGGTCTTGAAGCAGTGGATCATGGTGTCTAGGTGGATGCTGACCGCGTTGTACCACAGTTCTTGCCACCGTTGGACCCAGCTGCGGGTCGACTCGCGAGGTCCCTGGACGCATCGTTCCAGGTCCTCGATGGTGGTGGCGCGGGTGTATGAGCCCTCGAAGTGCCTGACGAAGGCATCGTGCATCTCTTCCCAGGAGTAGATGCTATCCGCGGGGAGAGTGTTAATCCACTGCCTGCACGCTCCCTCCATCATCAGGGGAAGGTAGAGGGCGGCTAGTAGATCGGTGTGGCCGGCGATCCCCATCGCCGTGAGGTAGGTATCCAGGCACACGGAGGGATCGTATGAGGGGTCGTACTTCTCTATTTCCTTCGACGCTTTGAAGTTCGCCGGGTATCTTTCGCCTCGAATCGTCGATCCGAAGCACCGAGGCCCGAGTCGGCTTAGCGACCCCCTTGGCTCGCCGTCGCGACGGTTGGTTAGGGTATGCCATAGGTCATCGGGCTGGCGTGCGCGCCAGCTCTGGTTGTTGATGATGTGGGTGCGGGCGTCGACGGGCTGACCGTTGGCGGCGACGAAGTTGGTCGCCGGCCGGGGGTCGTTGGTGGAGAGTGCCGCGTTCGCGGGTCGGTGTTGGAGCTGCAGTGGTTCGGGTGGTGGGCAGTTGAGGGTGTTTACCGCCATGGGGTGGCCGCTTGAGGCCGCTCTGCTTCCCGATGAACGCGAGTACATCCGACCCTGTGAGTCGACGCCTGCGTTTTGTTGCTCGACCGCTTTTGCGAGTAGGGCCTTGGCATACTGGATCTGCAAGGCGCCTTCACTAGTGGCTGCGATGTTGTCGACTGTCGCGCGACCCGTGACGAGGTTGTCCATTGGGGTGGAGAACAACGGTAGGCCTTTCTTGTCTCGCTCCCGTGAGGAGACCACGATCCGCGGCTGGTCCCTGGGGGGTGCGCGGTTGGGTGGTGGCGGGGCGCCGTTGGCCGTTGACCCTAGTGGGGGCCGAGGGCTTCCTCCTGGTGGCGCGTTCTCGCAGATCGCGCGCTCGGCCGCATGTCGGGTCGCTCTCATCTTGAAATTGGCGCGCCCACGGGCGGTGGGGTTCGACGCGACTGATTGAGCTGGTGGTAGCGTGGCGGCTCTGCCGTCAATCACCTCGGCGAAATTTTTCGGCTTGTTCCTTGCGGACTGCTTTCGCCAGCTTCAGGCGGAGTTCCTCGACCTCCGTTGCCGTCGCGTTGGGAGGGATCTGAGTGGAGAATGGATCCTCTGGTGGGTCGGTGCCAGTCGCCATGTAGGTCGCGGCGTGGCGGCCAGTTCTGTCGCGGAGGTCCGTGGAGTTATCCGACCCGGAGTCGAAGTCGAAGATCCCAAGGATGGAGGGATCCTCGAAGTCTCCGACGTTGGAGATCTGGGTGATGGAGCCCGCGGGCGACGCTGCGACAATGGATCCGGTGAGTGAGGCCGGGGTCGCCGAGTCGGCGTCGTAGTTAAGGGCCACGTCTTCCGCGGCTGCAGTGGTTTCGGCCACGTCGCTGTGGGCCGAGTCGTACTCGGAGGCGAGGCGGTGGATCGTGCGGACCTGACTCTCAGAGAGACGATCGCGTGGCGGCGAATCGCGGGTGCGATCCAAGTCCTCCGAGACGATGACGTCGGTGAGGCCGACGAAGAGGCTGATCGTGCCGACCGGCAGGATCATGCTATGCGTGACGGGTCATGCCGCCGAGACATAGCTACTCGGCAAGATCTGGAGTATCTCGCTGATCGCTATCATGCGGACGGTGGCGATCGACTCGTTGATGGGTAGATTGGATCTCGCCGCAGAACACCGGCCTGACCGGCCAGGCCCCACGGTGGGCGCCACTGTCGTGGGAATGACCATGGCAGATGCTGCAATCGGCAGCGAGTAGTAGAACATGGGGCAAGGGCGGCCAGCCATCTGCGGTGCGATATGAGGGCGGAGACACAAGGATTTACCAGTTCGGCCCGGAGGGTAAAGACCTACTCTGCTAGATGTATTATGGTGAGAGAACAATGGGGCGAGCTCGGCGACTAAGCGAAATCGCTTGGGTGTATGGGAATGTATCCTCTATCGTCCTCTAGGGAGGTTTATAGAGACTCACCTCCTAGGGTTCTGATCTCAACGAATCGATTACCATCGGCGATCCTATGACCTAATCCGGTGGGCTGTCTGTATACGGGCCTTGACTTCGATCGCTTGAGTCCATGCCAGATCTTGATCCAGTCGTCGTCCTGCAGGCCCACTCGCTGGTACCTGGTCCAGTCGGAAACGTCCTGTTGGGTATACCCCGGTAGGCATATCCCCATCAGCAGCATCTCGATCAACGGTGTATCAACAGATCCTCCGCAACTACCACAGTCGTCGGCTGCGCCCAGGATCCTTCGTCGAAGGAGACCTAGTCTTGCGACTCAAGCAAGATTGACCAAAGAAATTCGAGTCACCATGGGAAGGACCCTACATCGTCACCGAAGTCATCCCAGGTGGCGCCTATCGCCTCAAGCACGTTGAGTCTGAAGTCGCATACTCCAACCCATGGAACGTCACACAACTGCGACGCTTCTACCCCTAGCTACCCCTCTCTTTTTACTTACAATAAGGCTATTCAGCAGAGGCTACTTAGCCGAACAATATACCTCCTCCTTACGATATGAATAAAGCTAAGTGTCTCGCCCCAAATTTTTATCTATTGTTCGCATTTTACTCCATGTTACAACACACTCGTGGGCTCCCCTCACCTCACGACTTGGTCGACTGAGGATAACGCATGTACACCTGAGTAGCTGACAACGTCAGGCTAACGAAAAGGGCATGCAAACAAACAAAGCACCATGTGCTAAACAACAACCAACCTTTACAAGGGCATAACACGCCCAGTCGAATACATACAAATTTTACATCTATCTTTTTACATATCCTACCTATTCTGAAGAATCACCTGCGCACACTGCTCAAACACATCTACAATTTGTTCGGCATACTGCATTACAGCCGCATAATATGGACGCATATCCCACTCGCCACCATCCAGCCGAAGAGTCGACCCGGCTGCTACAACAACAAGATCTACATCTGGACGATGTAGCCGCCCGAGGGAAAGCGCGGCCTTCACCCCTATGACCAGCTGATGCCACACCAGCTCCCTAACATGATGCACATCTCGAAACTTTGCCAACAGGCCCCAGAGAGTCGACGGTGCCTCATCCAGGGGAAACATCACATGCGGAACCGACGCCAACAAATTCTTCGCTTGACGCAGCACTCGCGACACATGGTGAACACGATTCTGCACAGTCACAAGGACCACGACACGATCGCGGTCCATCCAGAAAAAACCGCTGGCCTCCATGTCCTGCCGGGTCAGGTAGTTGATCCGAACAGCAATATGCTCCTTTTCCTCCTCAGGAACAAGGTTGACACCTGCAACACTTGCAAAGTAAGATGACAGGACAACATGCGCATCCGAAAAAATGAGCAGCAGCTCAAAAAACTCACATCGAAGCTGTTTGGCTAGACGATGCAGCTCCCCCATCAAATACTCCTCTCTGGCAGCGCCTCGCTCTGTCTTCGATTTCCAAACATCGGCATGGCTGCACACTCCACGCAATTATTTCTCAAGACTATGGATGCGGTCACGAAGAAACACAAGCTGCAACGCATCATCCAAGGATGGCCGCAGCTGCGGTGCAGGCAAAGTGTCAACAAGATCATCACCCGAAGGTCCATAGGGGAAAAGAACGCAAGGATATAAACAAGCACACGAATGAACAAAGAGCTCGGAGATTCATTATATGCAGCAAAAATCCACTGCGTGGCACAATGAGTGTTCATAGATATATTACAACAAAAGAAACAAAAGCTATCCTACAACTACAAGGCCTAAGAAGTTGCATCCTGAGTAGCCTCGGAGCCGGATTGCCTACTCTTGGCCCCCCTGCTGCCTCACCGCGTACTCAGCCAGCAAGTCAATAAACTTCGGCCCATAACGTTTGCAACTGGCAGCGTAGAGGGCGAAGGCTACCTCGGATCCATCAGCGGCTGTTGGCATCTGGGAGGTAATCTGATGAAGATCCAGCTCCGCTCAGCCGAGCCATCGCCACCCCACGGATGCCGATGCCTTTTGCTTGCTTATGCGCCAGTGCATCGGCTGACAGCGCATCCGCCAACAAGTCGACATCCTCAAGGGCGACGCCCTTGGGTACGAGCTCCTTGTAGAAGCGTCCGAGAACCTCCTTGGCCTTGGCAAGCGAGCCGACCACGGTGCTGTAGCGGTCTTCGACCGCCGCAGTGGCATCATCCAGAGCACTTCCGTGCTCTAGGGCACCGCGGTCAAACTCGATGCCTGCGGCATCTAAACATAGCGGAAGAAACAACGTGAAAACCAAGCAAAACAAGAAAGACAAGGAAGCCGAAAAATAACAGACGAAACCACTCACCCAAAATAGCCTTGGCAGCAGCCATCAGCTTGCCGGCTACCTCCTTCTCGCGCGAGGCCGCAGTGGTGGCGAGTTGCTCCTCGCGGTCTGTAGCCTCCTACTGTAGGCTCTCCTTGGCCGCAGCTGCGTCGTCTAGCTCCCGCTCGAGGCGCTCCTTCGCACCAACGATGTCCTCGACCTTCTTCTCCGCTCGCCCAAGGCTCTTTTTGAGAGCATCAAGCTCGCGGAGAGTGGTATTGTTTTCATCTGCAAACAAAAGAGCACTCATCAGATCAAAGGAAAAGGAAGCAGAGGAAGACGAAAAGACCAACCAATGAACAAACCTTGAAGCCGCTTGAAGCTGGCCTCCAACACCAGTCTTTACACGGTGGTTTGCCTTGCACAAAAGGCTATAGCAAGATACAGCTTGTCAAAAGAAAGGCTCGGGGGCTGCGCCCAAGGAACGAGAAAGGCAAATTACGCATATGAAAAAAATGCTCGGGGGCTTCCCCCGAGGCACGTACAAAAAGGAAAGCATGATCAGCAGACCATCCGACAGATGCTCGGGGGCTTCCCTCGAGAAACAAAATCAAAGTGATCAGCAGATCATCCGAAAACGCTCGGGGGATCCCCCCGCGGCAAGAACGGAGAGATATACATGATCAGACGGCGACTCCGAAGGTCCGACCGAAGTCTTCTGGGGGACAACCACCCGAGACTCTTGTGGAGAAGGGTTTAGAGCAGCGCCCTTAGAGGTGGCCACCATCTGAGGAGGGGGAGGAGCAACCTTCGACTCCCATACCATCTCCCGAGCGCCATCGATGAAGGAGACATCGGTGGAGTGGCTACAAAATAAAACATCAGACAAGTACAAGCAAGCAAAAACAAACGAGAGCAAAAAGCATCTGGATAAACTTACGAGTCGAGATCGCTCAAGTCGAAGACAGGCGCGGTCCTCCTGCCCTTCTTCTCCTCTTTCTTCTCTTCCTTCTTAAGCCGGCCGTGGCATACAGCCACTGCAGGCATGGCGAATAGAGGAAGAGCCACCATGACCCCCACTATGATGCTCAAGGCATGGCGGGTTCCAGGGGTTGAGTCAGCATCTGACGTTCGCTCGAGATCCATCGCTTTGATCGCTCCTTGCTAGACTCAAAAATTTCTTCAGTCGGCGACCGCGCCGAGGGAAGCTCAGACATGGAGTCCACTACCTCATTGTCCAGTGCATCCGGAAACAGCTCGGGTAGTGGAGGCGACATGCCTGGTACCTTGAACTCCTGCACAAAAGAAACAAACTTTCAGAACACAAGCAATTGTAAGAAAAACACATTCGAAAAAAGCGCTACGCGCACGCCCCAGATCTACACCTGCGGAACCGGACGAGAGGCGGCGAACGGAGGAGTCAGCGAATTCCCCGGGAGATCCTCTCCAACTTTGTACTTCAGCAGCGGCCGAAGAATCCTGTCGAGATCCCCCTGGAGAACTCCTCATCTGAAACCCTAGTCGGATCATGGCGACCAGAATAAAGAAATATCGGGTGCGCCCTAGCTTGGAGCGGTTGCAC
The DNA here is from genome assembly GCA_030063025.1 of Avena longiglumis. Classification (NCBI taxonomy): domain Eukaryota; kingdom Viridiplantae; phylum Streptophyta; class Magnoliopsida; order Poales; family Poaceae; genus Avena; species Avena longiglumis. The sequence goes on from CP125978.1 coordinate 436,165,838, forward strand.
CCGACGTTTGAGGAAGGCGCAGATGATATCCACACCGTTCACCTCTTTATATGGAATCAACTAAATATCCTCCACTCGACGATAGAGCCCCTCTATCTCCGCCACCTCGCCATCCAAGATGTGGTTCTTCCAGGACCTCTTCAACTCGATTTTCTGGGAGGGGTCGAAAGGAGCAAGGCCAAAGTTCTGTCCGGCCACTGTGGAGTCGCGGATGTAAAACCATCGCCTCCGCCAGTACTGGACAGATTCAGACATAGAAAAAGAGAAGAAGAGAAAGTTGGATCTTAGGGAAATGACACAGCCACCGATGGGATAAACGCCATCGGAGCCAGATTGCCTCTTCATGGAATAGAGCTTCCGGAAGAGGCCAAAGTGCGGCTCGACACCGAGCCAGCACTCGCAGAATGTGATGAAGTAGGCGACATGAAGAAGAGAGTTCGGTGAAAGATGATGAAGCTGGATGCCATAAAGGAAAAGCAATCCATGGAGAAAATCGTGGATTGGGAAAGAAAGGCCCCGAAGGACAAAAGCGATGAACATGACTCGAAACCTAGCGGGAGGACGGGGAATTACCTCGTCGCCGGGAACTCTGACGGCCTCCCTATCCTGCGGGATCAGACCCCACTCACGAAGCTTGCGGAGGTCACCCTCACACGTCTCCGATCGCCGCCAGCCACCATCGGTGACGCGAGTGGCGGCGGAACCCTTCTTGCCGCCGACGGCAGCACTAGTACCAACCGTGGTGGAGGCCTTCTTGGAATTCCCCATCGCAGTGCGGCGGTGGCGACAATGAGAACGCAAAAACAAGGAAGGAAAGGTTCAAAGAAATTCCAGCACGCAGCGAGAAAAGCTCAAAGAAGATGGGAGCAGTGAAACGAGAATGGCTGCGGTGAAAAACAAACTCACTTTTCCCCAATGATTATAAGGACGAGGACGATGCACAACGGTCGTTCATCGGGAAGACCTAAAGCCAACATCCAAATCCAACCATCCACGTGTCGGCAAAGCAGCGAACCGTCGCTCACACGCCGTCCACTACGCACGGAAATCGAGGCGACGCCGTAATTATCTCCATGCCGCACGTGACCAGTCAACTCAAAGTCAGAAGGTGGGACCCATGTTCGTCCAGTCACGTCAACTCTGGCGCTGCAGACGCTTGAGGTCACCGATCATCAGCATTGACGTCATCAAAATCTATACTAGCAACCGTTACAATTGTTCGGCTACATGGCTAAAAGTACTCACTCGAATCTATGATTTGACTAACTACTCGGGGGCTACTCCTATCAGGAGCGCTGGCCGCGCACCCAAAAAATGAACAAAGCACAACACCATTGAACTATTCTTTGAGTCCTACATCGAGTCTGCGACTCCACTACGGACTCGGGGGCAACTCCCATAGGGAGTATGGATTCAAGCATCCGAAAAATTTGTGTCCTACAGACCTAAAAGTCAACAAATACTAAATTAAAGTCTCTGCTCGAGTCTACGACTCGAACAGACACTCGGGGGCTACTCCCATAGGGAGCGCTGGTCGCGCACCCTATGAATTCTTCGACTGCGATCCTTCGGATCAGTATGCAAAAAAAATTCAGCAACTCTGCCCTAATTAACGCTAAGTGAGCAACGTCCTCCTTGGCCACCCGAAACACCTCCGTGGTGATAAACATTCGGATGATGTGTCTACGACACAAAGATAAGACCTACAGATATCATCTGATGGCCTGGCAACACACACGACTGCGCTCTGCTAGTAAGAATCCGTGCCAGCAGGCGCGATGAAAAATCTCGACGGACGCGTTGGGTACATCATTTAAAATTTACTGTAATTCCACTCCTGTAAGTCCTTCGCGGCCTGAGTCGAATTATGCCAGCATATGTTTCGTATTCGAGTCCGAAGAAGATCATGTTGTTTTGTTCTAAGACAGTTAACTGACCCTGATCCGTCGGGAGAGTCAGGCACACGCATCAACAATCCCTACACACTCAAATAATTCTCTAAACAAGCAGAGATAGCTGCACCCGAAAGATTGAAGAGTCCTCGTGAATCTACAATTCATTTGAACACTCGAGACTCTTGACATGGTTATACCCTACGGGTACACAATCTTAGCATACCTGGTCCAGCCCAAGGAAGGCCCACGATGAATATGCGCTAGCCCATGAAGACTTTCGGGTGGCCAGTGCCCATGACACCTTCGGATCCTTGGAGAGCAAGACTAGAATAGATAGAATATTCAAAGGGGCAAACCCTAAAACCTGTAACCGACTCGATCTATGCCTGGGACCTGCCTATCTCTATATAAATTCTAGGAGGGCACGACGAGGAGGGCACTTCACATATCACCTCATACACACCTCCACGCCAGATTGCATCTGCGCACCCCTATAACCTTCGGTTCCGCCGTAATCAAGAGCAGACAAGTAGGAGTAGGGTTTTCCCTCTGGGGGCCTAAACCTGGGTAAACCTCGTGTCCCCGTGTTGCTTGTTTGCTAACCGTTCCGCGATCTCCAGCATTCCCATCTTTTTCAAAACCCAAGTCCATAACAATAGGCATTGACGAGATCAATCCTCGTCATATGTGGACCCATTATTTTAGGGGAGGCCTATCAACGTGACCGCTCGTGCGCTAGGGCTCGACACTGCACCTGGCCGCATGATTCCAATCCAGCAGTGCGTGAAAAAACACAAAGAAGCCTAGAAAAACTAAAAAATGCTATGAGAAAAAAAAGGAAAAATACACCGGCAAGTTATGTTTGTGTGTGTTCCGAGAGACTAGTAGATTTTGTGTTATTTTACCGTGCTCTATCATCGTTGTTCTCATTTTTCTATTGTTCGCTAGATTTCTCATTTTGTTATTCCTAGCCGGCAGTATGAAATACACCATGCTTATTTTTTCCCCATGAAATAGACCACAAGTAAGATGTAGTAATAGTAACATTGAATTTGTTTGGCGAGTATTTTAGATAAGAGTCCAACTATATCAGATAAGCGATGTTATGCTCGTTCTATATAGTTTTATTTCTGAGTCGATTTTTTAAGCTAGATGATACATGCATAGATCCGTTTTCTTGTACTCCCTTTGTCCAAAAATACTCCCTCCGATACAAATTAGTTGACTTGGTTTTGTCTAAATTCAGATATATCTAGCACTAAAACAAGTATAGATACATCAATCTAGACAAATTTGAATCAAGTAATTTGGATCGGAGGGAGTAAGTGATTTTGAGTTGTCTACGTTCGCATGTATCTAGGCACATTTTAGCTTACAGATACATGCGAATTTAGACTAATTCAATACTTATTTCTGGATATAGAGTAGCATTTTTTAGTTTTATTATCCTTTTTGCATACAAAATTATACGCATACAGTTATATGCTCTTAAAGAAATTATATGGTTCAAAATACACAAATTTTCTCAAATTTTTCTAAAGCAACTTCAACTTAAAAAATACACATAACTTGTCCTAAAATACATGTATTGGTCATTTTTCATGATTATGCTAGGTGTTTTTTTTTCAAGTTTCATACAAAATCGGCCGCAACTACGATGATGTGTGCGTCCCCTAGTTCGTCGGCTAAACTCCCATGTGACGGATAAAAAAACTCAACCCTATTTGTTCACAATCCTTGCCTCAGACCAATGTCCTCTTTTTGTGTGATAAGGGTCCCGAGATTTTAGTTTTGCCCCGGGCCCCAGAAATATCAGGAATGGCCCTGCTTACATGTTTACAAATCACACAAGTATTAATGTTTTCAGTTAATACTATTATAGCATGGGATGTAAACATTCATCATAAATATAAAGATATGATAATAACCACTTTATTATTGTCTCTTGGGTATATCTCCAATAATATTTCCTGCTAGATGATCTAAGTAGACTAAATATCTTTGTTTCTGCAGAATGAGAATGCTAAGAGGGTGACCGCCAATGATAAATTCCAGAAGATGCGCAAGGATCTTGAAGCTGAAAAGGGTAAAACCGCCTATTTGAAGGAACATATCATCAATAGCAAGAGTCTGGTTTCTTCTCGGTTTCTTTTTCAACTTGATCTTGTGTCTTCATATTCCGACTACTCATTATGCTTTGTCATTTCTCCGACTTGCAGAAGTTGTTGCCAAGGCCAAAGAAATTGTTGAGTAGTCCAAGCACATTCAAGAGCTGGACAGCGAAAACAAGATTTTGAAGCAGGAGAGGGCTGACACCCTTAAGATGCATGAAGAAGCGCTAGCCGTCGTGCAAGAATCTGCTAACACGGAGATGAATTGCCTTAAGGAGGAGATTGTCATCCTCAAGGAGCAGAAGAAAGCTGCCGACGAGCAGAATGCTCGCAACCTTGAGGCATACAAGACTCCCCGGAAGGAACAGACTCCATGGCGAAGGTTCTCCAGCAAGCTGAGAGTAGCGTCTTTGGTCAGCTTTGTCCGTCTTATACTTCTGTAAGTCAGGTGCTTTAATCTGATTTGGTGAACTCATGCCCTCAAATGTCTTTGTCGGAAATGCAGCTCCCATTGGACTAGCCAACAACGCTCCTTCGAAAAAAAAATTCATGGTTCTTGCCAACAACTTCATTGACACCGCGATCGCCTTCTTCCTTGACGCGGAGCTCCGGTGGTCGGAGCCTTGGGCGCTGAGATGGAGTGCTGCCTCCTCTCCAAATAAAGGGGCGTTTGGATCTAGGTGCCGTCCTAGGTCATAGAGATTGCTTGTGGTGACGCCTCTCCCGGCCGGCCGTGGTGGCAAGGAGGAGAGGGGTTACGACATGATGTGTGGTGTGTTGATGTCGCTTCTGGCCGGCCGTGGAGGCGAGGGGAAGGGACCCCACGTCGCTTTGTCCTCTGCTACTTGGCGAGGGTACTGTCGATCTCAGGTCCATCGCGTCACATCTTCTCTGGTTTCTCCTTCTTATCTCAGGCAGGAGCACTAAGGAGGAAACTCGTTTTGTGTGCGCGGCGGCGATGGACTTTGGCTTCTCGTTGTTGTTGCTCCAAGTCCATCCTTCTCGTCCTAGGTGCTATGGTTGTGACTGGATGTTGGGGATCCATGTAGAGTAGCGGCGACGATCGGCCGATGGCTGCGATTGATGCGTCTGAGGCTTACTCGCAGTGGTCCGATGGCGGCGGCGATGCTGCTAGACTGCTGCCTCTTCTTGTCGAATGGTAACTATGGGATCATACCTCCATCGGAGGTCCTTCTTCGAAGCATAGCGTCGGTGCTCGACATCTCGCCGTCAACAAGTGGTGCATCCCCATTGATTGCAAGATGGCCGGCGGCTTAGCTTCTTCTCCGGATAGTGGAGCGTCACGAGCAAGAGACTCCCTTGACCTCGCCGTCGGCTAGAGGTCGCCGGAGATCGGTGGTGAAAGCGCTCGAGGACTTGATTGCTTTTTTATTTTCTAGTCCTAGGGTGCTTTTTTAAGAAGGAGGCCCTTTTCTGCTTTATTTAGTTTTTCTAGAGTGCTTTATGCCAAGGGCGTTTGTGCAAATTGTACATGCCACGTGTTTCAACGTGCAGCTTCTAAAGTTTTTTAGACCTAGTTATCGTTAAAAGAAAGTTTACACCCAGCGCTCCTCGTGCCGAAAAAATCATTACGGGCAACCAAACAATATTCAAAACATCTAACCTTGGCCCAACTCGTCGCTCTCGCTTGATCATAGTCATAGGACCAAAATCTGGATTCGGGCAACCCCTTAAACACATCGGAGGATACCGTCGCCTCGTATGCTGGCCTCTTGCTGGATCCAGCGATCTTATCGCTTCCAACAACCAGCTCCATTTCTAGAAGCTAAAGCCACGCTCGACGGCTCCAGCCAGCCAGCCTGCCAACGAGCTCATCCCTTTCGAACCCAACGCCGGTCCCGCTCCGCCCCAACACGATAGCCCCCAAATTTCCCCAGGCTACCGTTCCGATTCCTCGCGACGCAGACCACCAAACCCCACCACGGGACGAACCAAGACGCTGCGACGACGTCGGCATCATTTCCCCGGAAGAAATTTCCGCGGCGACGTCGCCATCATTTCATCACACTCCAGCGAGTCACCAGCAAGTCGTCGCCGCGCCTCCTCGATGACCGAGAGCAGCGGTTACTGCGCGACCACTGCTGTCAGAGCAGTTACTTACTCCACTCCCCCTTGCTAATCGCCGGTACTAATCCCCCTCTCCGACTCCAAACCCCCCCACCGCTCTAATCCCGTCGCTGTCTCCGCGCGGATCGCCGATCGCCGCGATGTCGTCTTCCTCCTCCTCCTTCTCCTCGTGCGCCGAGAGCGGGAACCCTAGCCCCCACCCGGCGGCGCCGGCGGGGGTCCGGCCGGGGGCGTGGCCGGCCAGGCGGCGCTGCCACGACGTGTTCTGGCTGGTGGTCTTCCTCCTCCACTTGCTCCTCTTCGGCGGGGCGCTCGCGCTCTCGGGCCTCAACCGCTTCCACATAGCCGACCGCTTCAACATCGACCCCTTCACCAACCACACCGCCGCCCCACCCTCCGCTGGCGGCGCGCCGCAGCCCGCGCCGCCGGGGCCAGATGTTCAGGTGTCCAAGTACAAGGCGCTACCCTCCGAGCTGACGGAGACTTACTGGAAGTACTACGGCGCTGCGGGAGCCGTGGGGACGGTGCTCGCGTGGGCGTGGCTGGCGGCGGCCGCCGGGAAGAGGGACGGGGGGAGGGTGGTCATGCGGGCCGCCGTGCACAGCCTCACCGCCTACCTCGCCGTCGTCAGCGTCCTCTGCTTCTGGGGGAAGCACTTCTTCTGGGGCGTGGCGCTCGCCGTCGGCGCGGCGCTCCACTTCCTCTACGTCATGTCAGTGATTGATAGGTACAGTCAACCTCAACTGCAGTTTCGAATTGGTTTCAGGATTTTGCCAATTTCATACACCTCATGAACTTGGACTGTAGTGGGTGAGGATGTGACACTGGAAAAGAGAAGTATATTTCTGCAGAATTGAAGAATTGTGGCATCGTTCGTAAGAATTACTTATCTTAGGTGATTGATGCATGTCTGTTCCCACATGCCCCCTTTCAAACAGTTGGGCTTTGTGCGCATACAGGTTCTATGCCTCCACTCCAGTGTGTGCACGCCAAGTCTGTCCAGTGCTTTCTCTGTTATCATGCTTCGGAGTAAACGTGTTTTGAACTCGAAACTCACATATTCAGCATGGCTTTGTTCTGTTTTTGTTTCGTATATGCACATGTTGTATAGATGAACAAAGAAAACTATGGTTTCGGAAATCTTGTCATTATTTTGGTGCATGTGTAGATTATTAGCCTGCGAATAAGCAGATGTCAATGATCTCTACATCTTTGAATGATTCAACATCAATGGTGTTCCAATACTAATTTGATTCTAGTTATATGAAGGAATGGCAGAAAAATCAGCAAGTGTAGTATGGCAGAAATTGCTGCACTGCTCTTTAAATCAGTTGCAATGCAAAAAATCAGTTGAATTGCATTTTAGCTTGTTGAACTATTGCTACATTGTCAGGTTTAGGCATATGTGGCGCTGATGATAGCAAAAATAAAATAAATCCAGTTATTGGCTCTGGTACATGCTTTGGTTGAGTTGGCATGTTTATACTTTCTTAATGCAGCTTTGCTCAGTGGCATGTTGGAAAATACATCCTTTAGTTGAAATAGTAGGACATTGGTACTTTACTAGTCGTCTTGAACATTTGTATAGTATCTACGCAAGTCAATAGTACCTTGCCATCTAGGCCCTAAAAACTAGCATACAAACTATGTGGTTTTTGAAGCCAAATACTTTCGGGCATGGCGCAACATCCTATCGAGTTTTACCTTTCAGGGTGTAAACAATATCAGAGTGCGATGAAGCATAAGTAGGCACTGAGTGTCTAAATTTTTTGGCCAGATTAATTTCTTTTCTGCATTAGTTTGTGTGGTTTAGCACGTTCAACACTATTGAATTGCTTGCACCTAACCAGTTCATTCAAAAGCTTAAGTTAATGGGTAGAGGTGGGCGATATATTTCAACACTCCCCGTCACGTCTAGGCTCCTCCAAACGTTATATGTGGTATCAATGAAGGCTGCAGCTATTTTTAATAATAGTGCGTTGGCCGGATCTTAAACTTGGGACCTGTTGGTTTTGGTACCATATTAAATTACATGCACTTAACCAGTTCACCGAAAAGCTTAAGCTCATGGAGGGGCAACAGACACATTTTAGGTTCGCCGTAGAAGTTGCTACAATTAATTGTTTGAATTTTAGTTTGAGAGGTAGTGTTGACGATCTCATATCTATGGACTATAATTTCATTGTTTGTAACATCAGAGAACTGGCTATGCTCTTCAAAGCAGTATCAAACTGGCTGCTGATTTCTATCAATAGTCTGTAACTTCCCCTTATTGATTTTTGTGTGTATTGTCTTGCATTACTACCCTATGTTGTATTAGCATGAACATGGAACCAGGTGGTTCCTCTATAATTAAGCCATTCTCTAACAAAGGAGGTGTTCAATTTTGTTCTGAAGCCTTGTATGTGTGTACAACGTTTAACATGAAAGTGCTATGGTAACTTGTGTGGAATTCATGACGGTCTGCAGAAGAAGCTGTAGCATCGTGTAGAAAAACTTGAAAACCTTGTTCAGTTTCAAAAGGGCAGAGAATTCTAGTGCAGACTTCCAGCTAAATCCATGTATGCCATATTTGGATCAGGATATTTCTATTTTTTTCTATAATCATTTCTTGGTATGTTGGTAGATGTCAGTTGATCTTGGTTTAGGAACGAAATATTATACATTTCTATTTTTTTTTTGGAGCAACCGGCAGGAGCTCTGCCTTTTCAAATAGATAGAGGGAAAACGAAACACACGGTACATGGGAGCATGTTTTGGTTAAGGTGAAACCATGCGGAAAAACACCAGAACAAAACCCAAAACGCCTAATCAGGCTCCATGAGATACATTTCTATTTTGGATGGCTGCTATCCCGGAGTTCTGCTGGGCAATGTTCTTTCCACCTGTATTTGATAACATGGGGCCTCAATTAGGTCCTAAGTACTAGATCAATCGTAATTTTTCTAAGAATTATTGATGTGTTACATGATGTACTGTCCATTAGCCAGTATTATTATTGCCTTGCTGCTTCAGTTATGTGGTAAAATTATGAAGGACTTTCTTATCCTCATCAAGTCATGAGTAATATATTTGTTCAAAACTGCATATTTGTTTATCTGTTAGCATAACTGGGTAAATTTTTGCTAGATTTCCGTTCACAATGCTAGTACTGCAGAAGGCAGTAAGGATGGTATGGGAACTTCCCAAAGTGACGAGAGTAGCATATGCATTTGTACTGGTAATGCTTTGTTGGATGGCATTATGGTCCTTTGGAGTTTCTGGTATCGTTGCTATGCACATACCTAATCGTGGGCAATGGTGGCTTGTTTTGGTGAGGGCAAGTTGTTGTCATTAGTCTATGTAATGTTTTGTTGTTTCTAGATATATTATAATAATTATCCTGCAATTTGCAGGCTCTATCAGTCAGTTTATTTTGGACTGGAGCTGTCCTTAGTAATACAGTCCATGTCATAGTATCAGGGATGGTATTCCTTGTTCTTATTCACGGTGGTCAAGCTGCTGCATCGATGCCCCCCAAACCACTTCTTAAGTCTCTTCAGTATGCTGTAACAACTTCATTTGGAAGCATTTGCTATGGATCACTCTTTACAGCTGCCATTAGGACTCTACGCTGGGAGGTCTGTGACTTACTGGCTAGAGTTGCCTGGTCTTGAAATTTTCAGTTATTAACTTCATTCCTTTTGATATCGTTGCCTCTCATTTATTTATTCCTTCCCTTTATTTTTAATTCAGATTCGAGGGATTCGTTCTAAAATTGGCAACAATGAATGTCTGCTGTGCTGTGTTGATTTTTTCTTTCATATTGTGGAGACGCTTGTTCGTTTCTTCAACAAATATGCATATGTACAGGTCAGTGGTTCTAATATAAATTTGAAAGTGTCCCTGTTCTCTGTGTTTTGCTGCTTTGCCATGTATATTTGTGCACTGTAAGTTTTTTTTCATCAAAGTATAAGTTACTTTTACTATATCAGTCAAAGTTCCTAAGGGTACCTGGATTCTTGGTATACAAAGCATGCAAGTTGTGAAGCAAATAACTGATTCTTTTGAATTGGTAGAAACTTAGTATACTAAAATTATTTGTATATTCCTCAAAAAAAAAATTGTATCATCGTACTGCTTGTTACTGATATCAAGTTGCTGGGCCTTATCTAGAAAAGGTTTATGGCATACGGCATTACACACATGTATCACACTGCTTTTCACTTTCAGATAGCTGTCAACGGACATAGTTTCAATCGTTCAGCTAGGGATGCCTGGGAGCTGTTCCAGTCGACAGGCATCGAAGCACTTATTGCTTATGATTGTTCCGGTGCTGTTCTTCTGATGAGCACAATATTAGGTGGGTTAATTACAGGAACCTGTACAGGTGTTTGGGCATACTTCACACAAAGTGATAAAGCAATTATTGTTGGTTCAACCTCTATGCTGATGGGGATGATACTGGTAAGTGCTTACATGTTTATAAAGTTTGGATTGAAGTACTTCAGAAATAGAAACATCCTGGTGCATGTGCTTTCTTCTTGCAGTAGAAACTCATAGATATTGCTAGGAGCTGCACAGCAGAACTCTTTGACTAGTACCTTTGTTGGATATTTCCACTTAAATATGTTTTAACAGAGTTTTTTCAGGACTGAGCGCTGCTTTGTTTTGCAGGTTGGGCTGACTGTTGTGGTTGTCGAAAGTGCCGTTACATCAATATACATATGCTATGCTGAGGACCCCCTTTTAATTCAGAGATGGGATCCTGAATTTTTTGAACAAATGTCAGAGGCCCTACACCAGCGACTGCAGTACCGGAGCTCCAGGCCAAATACTGAGCAGTCGTCTTGATCATTTGCCAAGTACATCCAGTATTTGAACCTGATATGTGATTTCTGTTAACCCGTTGAAAGTGCAGCAGCCCATTTCCAGAACATGAGATTTTGGATCCTGCTGCCATGAAAATATAGATCGATGGAGCTTTCTCTGCCAGTGAAATATAGAGAATGAAGCGCCCCAGCAATCTTGGGGCCTTCAAAAGCAACATTCAGTCAAGAAGTAGTATGTTCATAGTTTTTTTGTTTATTTGCCGGGTATGTTCATAGATGTGTAGAATTGCAGTGCCAGCTTGTGTTTGTCAGGTGCATTGTGTGCACCCTTTTTAGGGGGAAACAGATAGAAAAGCAGAACAGTAGCCTGTTTCATGCCTTGGGTTTTATACGTGACTTGGGTGATTGTTCATGATTGGAAATGCTTCATGCCTTGGGTTTTGTGGTGCGCACTTTTGCTGCCCCTCACAAAGCTCACATGTCAACTGAAAACGTCCTATCACGAAAACTGACGTTTTATACACTGATGACATTGTCTTTTGAAGACGTAACTTTGATCACTGATTTCTACTACTGTGTAAAGACTAAAGACCAAGGATATTCTAAATTTATGATTTTCAGTTTTCCAGTCTAGATAACTAAAATGATGTTCATTGTCGATGGTTTACAATTTTGACGGAATGCATGTCAAAACATCAACTATTTTGACCAGCCAGGCATGATAATGCGGCGCCCCAATCGCAAAGAAGGACAAACAGAAGCAGATCTGGTCGGACCAAGAGAAGAAGAGGAGGATCGAGGCGGAAAGAGGTTGAAACGCTGGAGAGGAGGCTGAAGGACGAGACGGCAGCAAGTGGGACGATCGAGCTACATGACTTGCATTTCTGTCCAATTACGAACAAGATAATGCCTTTTGCTGTCCCTCTCCGGCAGGCTGTACAGCACTTGCATATCTCAACGGCTTGAATGATGAGGTGACCAGTGCCTAACCCGATCGCGACCGATTCAAACTAAAACCTTGCCCCGTCGCACCGGGCGACCGGCCGGCCGGCCGACGACTTGACCCTGCGGCGTGCGTGCCCCGCTGAGATCGCGCCATCAGTCATCGCTTTGTCCGTCTTCAGTCTTTGACGCCTCGCGCCGGAAAAGTCTCAAGCCCAGACCAAACGCACCCGGCAGTTCCTTTCTTGGAAAATCAGACGGCACTCGTGCCAGCCGGTCCACCAAGCGACGCCACCCACGCTCCGGATTACCCAGACTGCACGGTTATCATCGCCGATAATAGGCCTGCCTTGCGCCGGCAGTTCCCCTCTACCCAGGAGTAGTAGTATTTCTTCTCTCGTTACCTTACCGTGGGCAAGACATCAGTTCTCGCGTTCGCCGTTGCCTGCCGTTGCCATGTACCCGAAGCCCGACGACGCGGCCGCCCTGTACCCGGGCCGGAGGCCGCCCCGGCGACGGGCAGCCCGATGAGCGGCACGGGCGGCGGCGGCGGCGGTGGCGGGATGCCCAACGTCAACGCCAACGCGTACTACCAGCAGGCGCCGACGGCGGCCGCGTTCGCGATGCAGGCGCCGCCGCTGGCCGCGTGGTCGACGGGCCTGTGCGACTGCTTCGACGACTGCGGCAACTGCTGCGTGACGTGCCTGTGCCCGTGCATCACGTTCGGGCAGGTGGCGGAGATCATCGACCGGGGCTCGACGTCGTGCGGCGCGAGCGGGGCGCTGTACGCGCTCGTCTGCCTGCTCACGGGCTGCCAGTGCGTCTACTCCTGCTTCTACCGCGCCAAGATGCGCGCCCAGTACGGCCTGCAGGAGGCCCCCTGCGCTGACTGCTGCATCCACTGGTGCTGCGAGCCATGCGCGCTCTGCCAGGAGTACCGCGAGCTCAAGAAGAGAGGGTTCGACATGAACCTCGGTAAGTACATACGTACACCCCCTAGCCCCGCCTCGCCTCTCCATGTCTGGATTTCTTTGTGCTAACATGTTGGCGGTTGGTTGATCTGTGCAGGATGGCACGCCAACATGGAGAGGCAGGGGCGCGCCCCGGCCACCATGCCACCCCTTATGCACCCAGGGATGACCCGTTGATCACCGGGCCCTCGTGCTCTTCACTTCACTTGTGAAATCCCAAGTAATTTCGCTACGCGCGTAGCACGTGTAACTTTCCCCTGATTATTACGGGCTTGTGCAAAATCCGCTGTGGAAAACAGGATTTAATTACAGGGGTTATTTAATGCATGATCGATCGATCTTGCAACGTATTTGAACTTTCGTACTAGTATATGTTGTTCGTATGCATGCTTTGCAAAAGCTGAAACGTGTGGCCAATATATATGTGGTCCGGTCCGGATGAACAAGCGCGCTTCACCACGTGACGTTGCCGTACAACGTGTCCGTTACGGTACAATCGCGAATGCTGTGATCTGTGAGGCATACGGGCGTAATGCCTACTCCTGCTCTTCCAAGTATGTGTTCAGTGTTACTGCCCATGGCGCTCCTGCTCTTCCAAGAAATATTGTAAGAGTATAGTACTTCTTCCGATTTATATTAGTTTACTTTGACTTATCAAGATTCGGATGCGTTTAGGCGTGTTTCTTTGTTAGATACATCTAAATTTATACAAATACAAGTCAACTAATATGGATCGGAGGAAATATTTTTTTCAGCCACATGCAAGATGCACAAATATTGTAAGAGTAGTATTTTTTTTTCCAAGAAACAAATGATGAAGGATTGCCTAGTATAATAATCTCTTTCTTTTTTCATGAAGCAAAATCCAAGGCATTTTGTTCTTTGCAAGGAGTTTCTAATGCTTAATTGCTTATGTTAGTAAAACAAGCTGATGTCAGTAACATAGCACAAAATAGACATGGTGGTCTTTAATTCTGTTGAACACGTGTTGTATTGTCCTAAATTTTTTTGGCCCGGAAACATTGCATTAATCTTCAGCGGTGGAATTACAAAGTACAAGGAGGTCCTCAGAAGAAAACACAGTTACAACACAGACCTCCAACTTTACGCACAGGACCTCGGACCTCGGAATAAAATGACAGAACGCAATTAGGTCCCTCACCACCGAAATCGATCTTGAGCTCGGATCGCGGCGTCTTTATCGCCGCCCGGTGACTAGGCCACATGGGGTGAAGCAGAGCTTCCTGGCCGTAGCTAACATAGGGCCTCCGAATCAGCACGTCAGCCTGGAGGTTGAAGATGAATGGCACCGGAAGAGCCCGGACGAGCTCGAGCAACGCCGTGCCATAAAAAGTCGCGGCGAGCAGCGCCAGCGAAGGCCAGAATCTGCTCGAAGGCCGCGGCAATCTTCCCGTCATCCCGCTTCCCAGATCGGCAAAGGGCCGCGCCGCCGCACCCCTCCGACTCCATCACCATGCTGTCGTTTTTTTAGAAGAACCATGTTGCCATTGAAGAGGAGCAACACCTGCATCGCCTCGATCTAGAAAGAGCACACTTGCGAGCTTATTGAAGGAGATCCTGATGTCGTTGACCACCTCTGGCTTTGCCCGCTGAACCTTTGCGGAGAACGCCGAGCATCGAGCCACCGGATCGCCCATGGCCGGAGCTCACTCCAGACGAGCATAAAGCCCAAACGCCAAACAGGCAATCCTAAACTATGACCTAGACTACTGAAAGCAGAAAAAGCCAGACCACCTGATCCATCCTCTTGCCGGCCAGCAAGACCGCCGGAGAGAGAGAATGGCAGGGGAGGCTGGGGAGAACGAGAGTCGACTCGCAAGACCGTGGGTATGCAGGGGAGAGAGAGGGGACACAGCTTCAATGTACTCAGACTTGAGTTTTAGAGTGTCGTGGTGGTTAACTGTTTGTATTGTCCTAATTACCTCGAGTCCTAGGGTGCAATAATAGAAACATAACAAAATGCATTTCAAACTGTGATGGTTCTTCTAGTCTAGCTAGCATCTACATCAGGATTAAGTATATAAAACATGATGTATTTTGCAAATCATATGAAGCATTATCATTATACCGACGATGCACAAGAAAATCGTAATATGATGTCACACCTCAATAGTGTTATCTAATTGATTATTGCTCACCAAGCCGCATTCTGTAATGATATCACTTCAACTGTTGACACAGATATCTCTAGGGTCCAATAATAGAAGTAATCTAGGACAATTGGTACTACTATGACATGATGACAAACAACATAAATGTAAACCAAGCAACCTTGTGTGGTTTGAGTTTGTGGGAGAATGCAGGGGATGTTTTCAAATCGAAGCTAAGCTTCTCAAATCTCAACAACGAGCTCGAACTCGCCTCCTAGTTTAGCCGACTCTACGTCTTCGAGCAGGAAATAAGCCACCTTGATCTTAGTGTGTCTAGCAAACACGGGAAGAGATATACAAAACAAAGTAACACTAGTACAAAATAGACCTTCATGTTGGGTCATGTCCTCCACATGGAGGTATTTTGGTAGCCCAACTATAGCACGTAAAGTCCAACACGTTTCAACCATTGACTAAGGTTCGTATCCAATAGTTGAGATGCTTCTTGAGAGATGAGAAAAAAAACCTGCCATCCTTGGTGCCTCTGTGAGCAAGTGAGAGTGAGAAAGCAACCATCACAGCTGTTGTCAGAGAGTGAGAGAACACACAAGAACACCATAACCTATAAGAAGAAAGCAAGAATAACAAGAGATGATTTCTATCCAGATTTCTAAGTTCTAACGAACCTATCTTCAAACTGGTGGTTGGAGGCTCAAACGTGCTTGGATTATCTCCAAACTTGGTGAGCTTTATAGTTTGTATACTTCGATCTAGTTAGCTGATTTGAGATTTAGATTAGTGTATCATTAGATTTGGAAGCAATTTAGTCAGTTTGGACTGCTGTAGTTCATCATAGAGCAGTTTTGCTAGATGGACATATTGGGCAGGAAAACAGTGTCTGATTGAGATAAAATTTGGTGTGTATGTTCAAAAGTCATACGCATGCTTGGTGGTTTAAGAGCAGTTTGCTGATTACCGAAGTGGATAGAAACTATGGTATCTGTCATTTTTGTTGTAATCTTCCTTTGAAGTGGTTGTTATTGTTGTTACCGGTGTCATCTTTGGTATGTTGTATATCTCTAGATGTTCTTGAGAAGACCATATACCTAGGTTGCTCATAGTGAACCTTGCATGGACCGGTTGGTGCTCAACCGTGGTTTTTTCCTTCTTACCTTGAGGAGGATTTGAAGGGTTTCGCAGCATAGTAAATCAAAAAAAAATTACGGATGCACGGAAAGCCAAGATCTAATATAGGAGATGCAAACAACGAGGGAATAGATGAGATCTTCATACCCTTGAAGATTCACATCGGAACGTTCGATGGAGCGTGGGTGATGTAGTCATACCGCTTCTCCTCGCGATCCGATCCAACACCGCAAGTGGCGATGCCTCAGAGATGCACACGTGCGGCACCTCGGCGTCTCTCCTTCTCGGTCCGGCAAGTGGGGTAGAGATATGGATTGGATCTACAACGACGGTAGCGGTGCAAGCGGTGGAGAGTTTACGTGGCGGTGGCTTCGCCTGGCGCGGGGAGGGAGAGAGAGAGGAGGGGCAGCAGGACGGCTAGGGTTGTGGAGGAGGTGTAGGGGAGGGGTGCGCCCCCAGCCCACTTTATATAGAGGGGTGGGCGGACAGCCCTAGCCCCTCCCCCAAGCCCTAGGCCGGCGGCCAAGGAGGGAGGAGTGGGGGGCAAGTTTCCCCCCTTCCCTTCTAGAAGCTCCCCTAGGGTTTTGCCCTAGGTTTGGCCGGCTGGGCCCTATGGGGCTTGTGCTCCTGGCCCAATGCGGCCAGGACACTCCCTCATAGGCCCATGCCCCCTCCCGGCAGGTGGGGCCATGTTGTTCCCCTTCCGGAAGGTTCTAGAAGCTTCTGGTACAATACCGATTAACCCGAAACAATTCCGAACTCCAAAAACTGCATTGCCTTATATGAATATTATTCTCCGGACCATTTCAGAACCTCTCGTGATGTCCTGGATCTCATCCGAGACTCCGAACAAAAACTCATAAACCAAGTATCCAATCTATCCTAGCGTCGAGACACGTTAAGTGTGTGACCCTTCGGGTTCGAGAATATGCATACATGATCTTATATCAATAATCAACAGCGGGGTCTGGAAACCCATATTGACTCCCACACATTCATCGATGATCATATCGGATGAACCACGATGCCATGATTCAATCAATCCCATATATATATATTCCCTTCGTCGCGCGATATTTTACTTGCCCGAGATTTGATCGCTTGCATGTCATACCTAGTTCAATCTCGCTCACGTTAGTACTTTACTCGTTCGTAATCCGATATCACTTTGTGATTAACTCCTTAACCATATGCTTGCAAGCGGTGTTGATATCGATTACCGAGTGGGCCCGAAGTATATCTCTCCGACTTGGGAGGGACAAATCCCATCTCGATACATACAACCCAACAGGTACT
Source organism: Avena longiglumis (assembly GCA_030063025.1). Classification (NCBI taxonomy): domain Eukaryota; kingdom Viridiplantae; phylum Streptophyta; class Magnoliopsida; order Poales; family Poaceae; genus Avena; species Avena longiglumis. The sequence continues at coordinate 436,183,209 of CP125978.1, forward strand.
TTCCGATCACCTGAGAGACACCTTTATGATCACCCTCTCATAGGATGACGTTTGATGACCTCAAAGCTTTCTTCCGATACCAGTGACATGGTTATACCCTAAAGGTACCTGATGTTAGCCTACCTGGTCCAGCCCGATGAAAGGCCCACTCGACGACCTGCCCGGGTCCATGACGCCTATGACGGTTCGGTTGGAACGAAGCCCATATGGACACGGAGTCCCAAGCGCATAAGACAAGGAAACCTCAAGACTAGAGTTCGAATCTAACTTATAACCTACTCGTATCGGTACCTGAGACCTAGCCTCCCCATATATAAAGGCTAGGAGGGTCCAACGAGGAGGACACGACCTACACACGCCATAACACCCAATAGATCCACGATCTCCACCTCCACAATAGGCTCGCCATCTCTCTCATACTTTGATACACACCTCCACGCCCGGATTGTCTCATAAGACTGTAACCTTGGTTCCGTCGTAATCAAGAGCGCAAGCGAGTAGGGTTTTCCTCCGGGCTGAACTGGTAAACCTTGTGTCCCCGTGTTGCTTGTTTTCTAACCGTTTCACGATCTCCAGCATCCCCATCTTCTCCAAAACCCAAGTCCATAACAATAGGCATTGATGAGATCAAACCTCGTCATACCAGGGAGTTGTATTATCTCATGGTCTAAGGAATACAATATTTGACATAAGAAAAGCTTCGCAAAGATGAACACGATGACACGATCTAATTGCTCTGCTTAGTTTGGGTCTGTCCATCATACCATTCTCCCAATGATATGATCTCATTATTAATCGACAACTCATGTCTATGGTTAGGAAACCTTAACCATCATTAATAAATGAGCTAGTCCATAGAGGCGTACTAGGGACACTGTGTTGTTCACAAACCACACAAGTATTAAAGTTTCCGCTTAATACAATTCTAGCATGGAATATAAACTTTATCATGAACAAGAATTATAATAATAACATCTTTATTATTGCCTCTAGGGCATAATTCCATGATCTCCCACTTGCACGAGTCAATAATCTAGTTTACATCGGCAACAATCTAACACCCATGGCACTAAGGTGCACATGGAAGAGGTTTAATCAATGGATCTGCGACATTCGCATCTGTATGTTACTAATCTTGAGATCTCCATCTGCTATATAATCTCGGATTATATGAAATTTGCAGTTTATATGCTTAGTCTTTGGATGATATCTTGGTTACTTAGCTAGTGCTATGGCGACAGTGTTGTCACACAATATCTCCAGTGGGTCCAAGGCACTTGGAACCACGCAAAGCTCAGTGATGAAGTTCCTGATCCAAACTCCTTCACTTGACGCTTCGCAGACCATGTATTCCGCTTCTGTGAGATCGCGATCACGCTTTGCTTGACTTCTCCACTCACAGCCTCCTCCATTCAAAATATAAATGTATCCAATCGAGATTTAGAATCATCCTTGTCGATTGTCGAAACTAGCATCGACGTAACCCTTCTGACGGTGCTCATCACCTCCATAGACTAAGAACATTTCTTTAGTCCTATTTAGGTACTTTAGGATGTTCTTCACGGTGTCTGATGGTTCCACTCTGGATCACTTTGGTATCTCGCTCGTCAAACTAAGAGCATTGGACACATCCGGTCTAGTACACAGCATGGCATGATAGAACCTATGGACGAGGCATAAGGCACTTTTATCATAGCTTCTCTATCATTTCACAGTAACGACACCTTTGAGCCTGCTCAACATCTTACACGACAACATAGGTCTTGAACCTTTCTTTGCCTTATCCATTACGAACCTTTTCGAACTTTGTCTAGGTATGTACTCGGCTTAAAGCTATCAGCGCCTTTTGTCATCTCTATAGATTTTGATGCCCAATATATAAGCAGCTTCGCCTAGGTCTTTCATTGAAAAACATTTGTTCAAATAACTCTTCACATCGTTAAGCATGTTAATGTTATTTCCAATAATCAATATGTCATCCACATAGTACCAGAAATGTCACTGAGCTCCCACTCACTTTCTTGTAGATACAAGCTCCGTAGCAATTTGGAATAAATCCAAAGCTCTTGATCACTTGATCAAAACGAAGGTTCCAACTCCGAGATGCTTGCTTGTCCATAAATGGAGCAATGAAGTTTGCACACTTTATCGATCCTTAGGATCGACAAAACCTTCGGTTGCATCATATACAACTCTTCATCAATGTTGCCATTGAGGAACGATCTTGACATCCATACGCCATATTTCATAATCATGAAATGCAACAATTGCTAATAAAATCGAATGGACTTAAACATCGCTACGGAGAGAAACTCTCATCGTAGTCAACACCTTGAACTTGTCGAAAACCTTTCGCGACAAGTCGTGCTTTATAGACATTAACATTACCATCCGCGTCGCTTTTCCTCTTGAAGATCCATTTGCACTCAATGGACTTTCTCGCTAGGAGGGTCCACCAAAGTCCATACTTGGTTTTCGCCATGGATCCCAATTGGATTTCATGGCCTCTAGCCATTTCTCGAGGCTGGGCTCATCATCGCCTCATAGTTCGCGAGTTCACCATGCGTCTACTAACAAGACGTTAAGACAGGGTTCTTGCGTACCACTCGGAGGGCACGTGACCTTGTCGACTGCTGACGTTAGTAGTAGCATCCAAGCTTCATGATCCTTGTCATTAGCTTCCTCTATTGTTGGTGCAGGCGGCACTGGAACAATTTCAGGTGCTGCGCTACTCTCCAATTCAAGAGAAGGTTCAACAACCTCGTCTAGCCCTACTTTCCTAACACTCACTTCTTTCAAGAGAAACTCCTTCTCAAGAAAGGATCCGTTCTTTGCGACAAACACTTTTCCTTCGGTTCTGTGATAGAAGGTATACCCAATAGTTTCCTTAGGGTATCCTATGAAGACGCATTTCTCCGCTTTGGGTTCGAGCTTGTCCGGCATCAACTTCTAGACGCAAGCTTCGCATCCCCAAACTTTAAGAAATGACAACTTAGGTTTAGCACCAAACCACAGTTCATACGGTGTCGTCTCAACGGATTTAGATGGTGCCCTATTTAAAGTGAATGCAGCGGTTTCTAATGCATAACCCCAAAATGATAACGGCAAATCAGTAAGAGACATCATTGATCGGACCATATCTAATAGAGTTTGATTCGTTCGGACACACCATTGCGCTGTGGTGTTCGGTGGCGTGAGTTGCGAAAGCGATCCGCTTGCTTTAAGATGCATGAGAAAATCATAACTCAAATATTCACCTCCACGATCAGTTAGCAGAAACTTAATTTTTCTATTACGATGGTTCTCCACTTCATTACGAAATTCCTTGAACTTTTCAAATGTTTCAGATTTATGTTTCATTAAATAGATATACCCATATCTACTTAAGTCATCGGTAAAAGTGAGAAAGTAGCGATATCGCTGGCCGAAACACTCATTGGTCCGCATACATCGGTATGTATGATTTCCAACAAGTCCGTTGCTCGCTCCATCATTAGGAGAACAGGTTTTGATCATCTTGCCAATGAGGCATGGTTCGCATGTGTCAAATGATTCAAAATCAAGAGACTCCAAAATTCCATCGAATGGAGTTTCTTCATGTTTACACCAATATGACCTGAGCAGCGATTGCCACAAATAAGTAGTATTATCACTATCTACCTTGCATCTCTTAGCCTCAATGTTATGAATGTGTGTTTCATCCCTTTAGATTAGGAAGAAATAAACCATTCACGGTGCATGACCATAAAAGATGTTACTCATATAAATAGAACAACCATTATTCTCGATTTAAATGAATAACCGTCTTGCAATAAACACGATCCAGATATGATGTTCATGCTCCAGCGAGCACATAATAACATTTATTAAGGTTTAAAACTAATCCAGAAGGTAAAACTAAGGAGAGCATGCAATGGCCATCACATCAACTCTTGATCCGTTGCCAACGCGCATCGCGCCTCATCCTCATGGCGAAACCGTCTATTAGTAACTCTGTTTGAGTTACAAATATTAGCAGCCCGAACGATGCTCAAATACCCAGGCACTACAGCGAGGGCTAGTACATACAACATCACTGACATGTATATCTAATGTACCTTTGATGGTGCCGGCCTTCTTGGCCGCGAAGTACTTCGGACATTTGCTCTTCCATTGACCCTTGTCCTTGCAATAGAAGCACTCGATTATGCAGCTTAGGTCCGGACTTGAGCTTCTTCTCGTGAGGGCAACACGCTTCCATTGCCCTTTCTTGAAGGGATTCTTTGCACCCTTACCTTTCTTAAAGTGGGGGGCTTGTTGACCATCAACACATGATTATCCTTTTGATGTCCACCTCATGACTTCGGCTTAGCGAAGAGCTTCGGTGATAAATGTCAGTGGAACCAATCGATTATGAGTCACTACAAAACTTTTGTAGCTAGGAGGGAGTGATTGCGAGAACCACATCGATCTTGAGCTCCTTTGGAATCTTTGATCCGTTGCTCAAGGCGTTGAGTGCTTGGCAAACATCTTTATGGGCGTGCTCACTATGAACTCCCTTCCTCCATCTTGTAGTTAAACAATTTCGGAGATCTCATATCTCTCGAGCGGAGCTGAGTCTCGAAACATAGTTTCGGCTCCTCAAGAATCTCAAAGGGCAGGGATAGTCTTCAAAACAATTTGAAGGTCGATTCCATAAAACAACATGGTGCTCTTAATCACACCATAATCATCTTTGCGTGGTGATAAGCGACTTTCTCATCGTGGTACGCATCTGACGGCGTCACCTAAGCGCATCCTCAAGGACATAGTCCTTTTGTCATGGCCGAGAATGATTCTCGGATTGCGGAACCGGTTAGTGAAGTTAGACCCATTGTTTCTAAGATTTTCTTTCTCGCAAAGCGTTGAAGTTGAAGTTGGACTTAGCCATTTGATCTACAAAATTTGCAAGTACAATTTAGACTATGTTCATGATAACTAGTTCAAATTAATCAAATTACTAGATGAACTCCCACTAAATTCAACATCCTTCAAGTTGTTTTAGTGAGCATGATCCAAATTCACCACACCTAATCAGTCTTCACGAGAAGAGATGTGGTTTCAATGGTGGACAACGAAGTGTCGATCATATCATTCAAATGACTCATGCTTAACCTTTAGGTTCATGTGTTCGACCATGTACATGCATACTAGGCTCGTCAAGTCAAACCCAAGTATTTCGCATGTGAAAAGCGGCTTGCACCGTTGTATGTGAGCGTAGAGTTTATAGCACCCGATCATCGCGTGATGCTTGAACATAGCGAACTTTCATAGCAGTGCATACATGGGAAGAACACAGTTTTATCTTGATCTTTAAGTGAGGAATCATCTTATAATGCTAGTCGCGATCTAAGCATAATAAGATACATAAAGGATAAACATCACATGCATATAACTTTATGTGACATGGTATAGCCAATCTTGGCGCAATGATCTCCATCTTGTGCATGCGGCATGATCTCCATCACTCCACCATGATTGCCTCCACCAAGAATAGCTACAACTATTGCTAACTACTTAGCGATAAAGTAAAAGCTAATACATAGCATATAAGTGTT